>OY740774.1:74540665-74854827 GCA_963513935.1 Aphrophora alni
CTGTGGTGAATAATTGACATACGAGAGTATAGTATAGAGAGTTGGATCTCATAATTACAGGTAGAACACTAAAAACTCTATAATTAGTATTTAGTTTATTTGTAAAGGTTATCATTCATATCAAAATAAAGTCAATGAAATGTAATTGTCATCGTCTCAAGCTGATAGGAGGAAAGGTAGGTCACCATTTATGTTTAGATTAGATTTACAAGTTGGTTGCAGAATCTTTTGAGGATGATAATCATGTTATCGAAACGTAAATAAAATTATTTATAATATATTGATTACTAAACCTGCTTTGTATTTTAATTTAACAATTACAATTTCTGTGTACAATTCAATGTGGAAAACAATTTTTAATTTTATTACGTTGTTGAAAATAAATTACATTTGTATTACAACTAAATATATTTCATTGATTGTATATAATTTATAGCTTTCATTAACTATTTTGACTTGGAACTCTGATCTAATTTATGATGCCATTTAAAGTTAAGGTATTAAATATGTGTTAAGGTTTTAGAGATTATAAAATGAGATTTTCATAATTTAACTTAACGGATACTTTCAAAGAATCATATTTTATATCGTAGATAGCGGAAAATAGTGATTTATATAATCTATTTAATAAAGAACTGAATAATGTAAGACAAATATCCACGACTCTTGAAGTTAGCCAGAGATTTAAAAAAACTTTTAAATTGAAAATATGAGCAACAATTAATAGTATTCGGAGTAATAAGTTCGACACTTTTTTACTTCTTATGGACACAATAACAAAAGAAACATCAATAGGAGTCAAGGACAAAATACTAAAATACAACTTACGTTGATTAAATAACCTTACTAAAGGAGACTGATATTATTTACACAAATTAATTAGTAAAAATGTAATAACATTTTGGTACAAAGAGCATTGATTTTAATAACACACAAAATTAAATTTATATAAACATATATATTGTGAAAAGCTAGAATATGTGATATTTTTATATGAGAATAATTTCCTAAAAAATGAAGAAATATATAATAGAAAATGTAAAATCGAGTTTAAAGCTAGTAATTTCTCCTTCCTGATTAGCAACACCAAAATAGGTAATGAATAAAAATAACAAATTGAAAAACATAAAATGATGTATTTAGTTTTACTAACTAGACATACTTTACTAGGCAATTACAAAACAAATTGAAGTAGAAAACTGCTTAGAAAATGACGTAATTGAAAAAGATGAAAAGAAAGAATGAATGGGAAAGAAATAATATAGTAAGGGAAACGTTTTAGACAAAGCTAAGGGGCGCAAATGAGAGATTAGAAAAAGTCCAACTAAGGTGGTATTTAAATATTAGGAGATTGACAAAAGAGAAAATCAAACGAAAAGTTATGGAAACAAAACCTTAGGGAAAAACTAAAGGAAGTCAGTGTATAAGATAAATGGATAATATAATAAAATATGAATGAATAAAGAATGAGAGAAGAGAGAGAGAGAGAGAGAGAGAGAGAGAGAGAGAGAGAGAGAGAGAAGAGAGAGAGAGAGAGAGAGAGAGAGAGAGAGAGAGAGAGAGAGAGAGAGAGAGAGAGAGAGAGAGAGAGAGAGAGAGAGAGAGAGAGGAGAGAGAGAGAGAGAGAGAGAGAGAGAGAGAGAGAGAGAGAGAGAGAGAGAGAGAGAGAGAGAGAGAGAGAGAGAGAGAGAGAGAGAGAGAGAGAGAGAGAGAGAGAGAGTTGAAAAATAATAACAGACCGAAGAAGAAGTTATTTTCATGAAGCTCCAATACCACTACCATAAAAGAGGAGGAAGAAGAAAAGGAATGAAATTACTGGAGCTATTTTAAGTTCTTTTCGTTATTTGTATATTCGATGCTTTTTTTCATTCTCAAATAACACAGTAGATGATACATTTTCATAAATGTTTTATCGATCGATAATTAGGATGTCAATATTCATTTTATATACAAGTTTAAAGGATAACTCTAATTTTGCTAACTGGAATAATATCACAAAAGTTCACATACAAACACTTTTTTATTACGTGGCCAGCGAAAATATAATTTGTTTTTATATTTCGTTGTCGGCCATATTGGACCAAATATTCATAAAGATTTATTACCAATATTTATAATACTTTACTCTGCGTTTGTTATTTTAAATATAATATTGTGATAAGCAGAACGAGATGATGGAAAGAAGTGTAAAGACTAATTGATTTGTCTAACATAATAAGATAATCTATCTGATTCCTGAGGTCAAAGTTAAACAATACTCAGGAAAGAGCTGTTTGAATTGCGAACAAGGATACTAATCTCTCTTCACTAATGGCTTTGTTTTGTTAGTTAAACACCGTCCACTTATTTGAACAATTTAAGTTGACCCCGAACCCAAACACTGTGAAGTAGTTGCCCTAATAATACAAAATTCAAAATGTTGTATTATAGAACCAATCAGCTATCTAGAATAATGTAAAAAAATAAAAGATGTAAAGTCATTTCATTGACTTTCTCCAACCACATCCACAAAACTAAATATTGAACATTAATTATGTTTTTAGAAATAACAAAAAATGTATTTTTCCTCCTAAGGAATATACAATTCGTTTGAAGAGTTTTCCATTGTGTATTTCTAACAGTGATAAGTATAAAAACATCTCCTTTATCAATTTATACGCTAATTGGAGCCCTGTATTTGGCATATCAAAGATTCTGGAAGAGAAGTCTAGATCATCCCCATACTCAACAAACTCTGGAAGTTTTATTTAGGTGGGAGTTACATAGTTAATCCTAGCACAAGACAGTAGCATAGTTTAGCAAGGTGTTCATAGGATAAGTTAACAGTTAACAAATCAGCATTTGTATCTTTTATACTTTATACAGGGAGTTGTTTTTAGAATGGGCGGCTAGTAGAGTTCTTCACTATGAATAAGAGTTGAACTCTGTTGAGTTTGAAATTATTAAATATAATAGATTTATTAAAATAAATATTATAATTAAATACAGTTTAGTTTTTTTAATCGACGGTTTGAGTGGAGTGACATAACTTGCATATATAAATTTTTTTTTTATAATTAATAAAAACATACAACAAACTGTGTTTAGAATATCTTTAACAAATAGTCGTAAACCAAATTTCTTATCCACAGTCACTTTATAACTTGTTATTATTTTGAAAAAAAAAAAAACATTTCCCATCCTGTCCCCAGTTATTCATCACTTACTTCTAACCGAGACTTTTTCACAGTAACACTTCAATGTCATTATAGGCTTTATCCTTGCCAAAGTAGGGGATTTATTGTTTTGGTTTCATGATTAAAAGTTTTCTGCTTCTAGATTCAAACCTTCTCATCGCTTGTGATAAAATGTAAAGGAAAACTTAGGAATTCAACCAGCATAGTTATTTGTTCTGTATACATAATTTTATTTAAACTAATATAGATATCCTAAATGTAAATCTGACATGGTTTATTTCATGCGTGTTTTCTATCGAATAATGTATAAGATTGAGCTATAGAAATTTATTATTCTGAAGTCATAAACAATATGGAGCAATTAATTATAGTGGTCAAAAATTTATTTAAAATAATATAAAATCAGTTTTGAGAAGAACCAAAATGTACAAAAAAAAACTTATGTCAGGTAGGATTCAAATTGTAATTAATTAATTAATGGAATACCAATAATATTATTGATATTTCAATTGTACAGTACAGAGTATCTTGAATACAGAATAAGAGTCAAAATACTGGTAAAGAAATAAATAGTATTAATCATTTTCTCTCGCGATTTTATGAAGAGCCACTAATTACCAGTTCGATAGTTAGGTGTTTAAAAGCCTGTTTGTGGGACTACATTTAGGACAACTGCCTAAAGAAGAGCATGACGATTCTCATATGTAAGAGAGTTTTTGAAAACACTCTTGTAAAAGGATCTATTGTCAGTCACAAGTTATAAAATATATATGAATTAAATTGTCATTTAATCAAAATGAACCATATTAGACAAATAAATAGTTAATTTATTCAGATATTATAAGTAAAATTAAAACATTTTCTAATCAGAGTGAATTGTCGTTTTCAAGTAATAAATCAAGAACATAACACATGGAAAGTGCAAATGTAGAACTTTTAGGGTGATGGAAAAAAAAAAGTTATGAAATATCAGAATAAAATTACCGATACCTTGAGAATAAAGGAGCATTAAGTACTATATTTTTATTCTTATTATTTGATGGCGAAAAAGTCTCGGTTATCTAAAGGGGGGGGGGAATTATCAAATAAAAACCTCTAGCCCTCGAATGCTCTACTATCACCAGAGTCAGAAAAAAAAAATAGATTGGTCGAGAGAGAGAACTACTCGTAGAGTGTTGTAGATCTATCTAGGGTATCTCGGGATTGCAAGTCCTTACTCATTTATCAATGAACACATGAGAAGTCACATGTTATAATTAGTTCCCTTAACACTCCAGTGCCTTGCTGTTTTAACTTTGTATGTTGTGTGAAATAAGTCTCATCGATACAAGAGAGAATTTTTATAGTTCATTGAGAATAGACAAGTTTATAGTGTTGCGTTAAAATAAAGCCACAATATTCATTAAGCGTGAGATCAATAAGTAGTTAAGCGTGTGAAGTAATTAATACTTCACATTACTCCTATAAATGTTTTCCAATTTAGGTTTTGAGTTTAATAACAAGTTTTGAGTTTCAAGTATTAAATCATTTTGTCTGAATGAAGATAACTTCTGGATTTTTCTATAACGAAAAGATTTTCTGATATTTTATCAATGCATGATGAAGTTTATTGAAATTCACTTGAAATAATCTCAAATTGTTCAAATTTATATTATTTTTACAATAAATTTCAGGTCACAATTACACTTTATTTAAAAAATGTTACCTCGCGAGGCGGTAGACGGAAGTAATATTATTTATATGAATTGATTCAGTTTGTTTATATTATTTATTACACATATAAGTTAAAAACCATGCACATAGGCCCATCTATTGCCACAGAGGTAAAAATATACACTGATAGTTTACGTAAATTTTTTTCTTATTTTCAAAATGTTTTGTATGTATGTACGGGTGAGAGAAAGTTAGTGTAATATTTTTATGAGTGTGAGAAAGTTTTGTATATATATATATATATATATATATATAGTCGCTATATAGTCGACCGTGAGAGGACATAGAGCGTGATGCGTTTCGGATATTGATGAAGACAAATCAGAGTTTTTTCTCCATACAAAATATATAGTACTATAACGAGTTAATAGACATTTTTCACTTCAAAAAGTCTTGTAATGTCATATTTATTAATTGATCATTAACCTATCAAATTTAAAGAATATATTTCAACAAGTATCGGCAATATTTCTACTTCAAACAGAAACACAAACTGAACAATTTCATAATAACCTGTACAATTGTAACAAATATTCTAGAGAGATTTAATTATAATGGGAGTAAAAGGTGTACATTTACATTACTATGTGTTCAATTATTTATATTTGATATATTAAAATTTTGCTCAACCTAAAAATTAAAAAGATTGTAAAGCAAAATTGCTGCCTTTCAAAACGCTTTATTTATCTAAGTCAGAGTATTGATCATTTTTCTTTGACTATAAATTACAAAATGTAATACCTTCAACGAAAGCTTACTTCAGTTAGGAATTCTAAATACAATTAATTGGTAAATTTGTAAAATAGAAGTTGCTTTGCAGTACAAGTTTTTATGTTTTTTGTTGAGGAATAATTTCAACTTTTCAATAAATATATTATATTTGGAACATTAATTGGTGAGTTTAATGCTAACATGTCCAAATTAAATAAAAAAATGTCCTTCGGTTGAACCTATTCTATTGCAAGGTTTTTTTTTAATACAAAAGTGTCATAAAAACTCCTTTTGTCTAGAATTTTATTATAATAGTCAATAAATAATATATTTTATAATATATTAGTAACGCTATCATGATATTAAATATGAAATGTAAAACGGACACACGTTTTGACTATTCAACTCTTCTATATGTATTTTGTAAATAACACAAATTAAACTGTAATTAAATATAGTTCGACAATGCAGCTTTAAAACTTAATAATATTTTAACAATGATATCCGAAATCAAACTGTTTCGAAAAGTTGAAGGAGGATTTTTCCAATGACGTAAGGCATTTGGAGCTTCATTATTTAAACCAATTTTAATAATTTGTCAAAGTAGGGTAAGATAAGATTTTTATTACCTTTAATGTAATAAGGAGTATGCGAAATTATATTCAAAATTAATAAAATTATAAACGAATATATAACTATATTAAGCGAACCATTCCCTATAGCCAGGTAATTAGAGACAAAAGGCTTTGTTCCTAGGAGAGTGAACTACATAAATTTAACCAAATAAATTACATCAGGATTTTTAAAAGGGTGTATCATGAAAAACTAGTTAGAAATTAAATTCGTTTGGTACAAAATACAGATATCATACGCCAGATAATACATAACTTGCCCATCTCTCTGGCCATCGATTGTCACCCAGGGCTACAGAGATTTTGCAAAATACTGAAGAAAGGCCTTAAATTTTTATAAGTTTACAAAATTATCAAAACTCTTCTCACAGAACCTCCCAGAGTCTTCTTTAAACAGTCCACAAATCTAAAACACAATTTAGTTCACCCCCAAGCTTCCGGATCCCAACACACCTAAACAATCTATCTTTCCTCGTGGTTCTTTCCATTTAATAGGACAAGATGCAAAACACCCAATATACTTCCTCCCACTAACAACTTCAATAGTTCCTACAGTAAAACAGAATATAAAATTAAAAGTCGTCACTATGTGCCACAAAAATGTAATCTACCAACTACAGTGCAGGTTTTGTACAGGTTAATATATAGACAACCTAAGCACCAGGATAAATTACCAGACATGGTGTAAAAAATATGGATTTAGAAAAACCAACTTTATAAGATGCATGAGCAACCCACAGGATCATTAAAATTACAGCTTCACAACAAATATTATAAAATCATTATCTCCAGATGCAACCCCTCAGAACAAAGAAAAAGCGAACTGTCTCATCAATGGGTCACAAAATCTATCAATTACTTTAGATAAATCATACTTTTTTTTTTCTCCCAACAGGTTTAATTAAAAATAAATAATTAGTAAAAATTGGATTAATAATAGAAACAAAAATAATAATAAAACATTCATCTGTGGTTCAACACAGATTCATCCTTTACAACCAGATTACGACAATTTATTCTTCTTTTTATACTCTCTACTGATTGAGAAAGTGAACAGTGTTCATAAAATATTTTAGGACTTTAGTATTTTATTGTGTTTTACGATTTGTGTATTGATAGGTAACACTAAAGATTTCTTTTCAAGGGAAGCCTGTTCAAATAAAATCTAATCATAATAAGCTATGTATCAAACTCTAACCTAACATTATAAATTCATAAACAAATTCCCAAAGTTGCATTTAACAAATGTAATCAAAAGAGGTTGAATGGTTATCAAGGTATAAAACTGCAGATCTGATCATAATCCGTTCAGTTTTCAAATAAAGTCCAAAGATCCTAAAATAAATAAAACAAATCATAAAGATTTTTTTCTCCTCTAACTATAATGTATAAATAAAGTAGGCCTAATCACACACACACACACACACACACACACACACACACACACACACACACACACATACATATATATATATATATATATATATATATATATATATATATATATATAATTATATTGCCTTAGACATTATATAACTAAGTTGTTATAACACAAAACATTACAGTATATATGAAAAGATATGTTGTTGCTTTCTTGAATTTTGAAAGCTTTCTGTTAATCAAAAATGGGTTTCCATGGTTTCAAAATAAACTACTTTATTTTCAAGTCAAAATAAATCCCTATTAAAAGTGCCTTAATTCAGCATCAGATTAACTCAAGAACTAGTTTACGAATTTAAACGGGAATCGTTTCTGTTACAATGATGGTAATTGAAAATAAAATTTAACTAAAATATTTCATTTTTGGAAAAAACATTAATCATAAATAGTTTCATGGGGGAAAACATGTCTCAACACAAATACATTGTCATGTGAAAAAACTGACACGTTTTGTTTTTGTACTTCAAATAAACATATATCATTTAGTTTTATTCAACGTTTTACTACAAGACAGTATCGTTCTGTAGATATTTACAGTATTAGTCTTGACTATTCTACGATATATTCCAAAAAATTTAAATTAAGTAACATACTAGTAACAAACAATATGTATAACAGTCAAATAATTGCATTGTAAATAATGTTCGATTTAAGTGTAATTTAGCGTAATTGTTTCCCTTTTCAAAAGAATTTTGTTATAATGAACGAGAAGGAAAGTTAAGTTGGAAAGTCTTAAATATGGATTAGTACTATTGTTTATAATAAAACGTAGGACGTAGTAATATATAGGGTAAATATTTTCTGCTGTAAAACTTCTCCTTTTAAATACAAGTTGAAGAGACACTATATTATTATGTCTTAAAAATCTTATTTCTATAAAATGTTATCGATGCTTTAAAATTACCGAATATTATTTTATATTTATTAAATGAATGATAAAATATTTAATTTTCGCTAATTTCTAATTTAAGCAAGATCACAAAAAGTGTTATAACAGTCATATACTTAAATTGTAAATAATGTTGGATTTAAGTGTAATTTAGCAAATTGTTTCTCCTTTCAACATTATTTTGTTATAATGAACGAGAAGGAATGTTTAGTTGCCGAGTTTTAAATTTGGATTAGTACTATTGTTTATAATAAAATGTATGATACAGTAATAAATAGGAGGAATGATTTTCTGATGTAGAACTTCTCTTTTTTAATACAAGTTGTAGAGTCTGTTATATGTACCGGTATTCGATATATATTATGCTTTAATATTATATGATTATATTTAAAGGAATGGGATACAAATTTTAATATACGCTTTTTTATTTTTATTATTAAAATCATTTTAAGGTGTAGTTAATAATATGTTAAGTTTCACATAAACAATTCTCTCAATTCAGTGAACCTATCGGAAGGGAAACTACTTTCTATTGTAAAATATTTGGGAAAATATAGAAAATATTGTAATCTTATTTGTTTACTACATCAATGACAAAATCTTTAATCATTAGACAAATTTTATTTAAATGTATTTACAATTTTGTAATAATACTGACTTAACTGCCTCTATTATGAATATTTTATTTCAAACATTTCTGTTTCTAATTTTAAAATGGTTTCCTATGTAAAAAAAATTAACATTTTACTTACAAACTCTATAATTTGATTTTCCCTCAAATATTTACAAAATACTATATAGTTGAAGATAAAAACAATTTAAATATAATTTGACCAATTTCCACGATTGTTTATAGTAAAAATGTTACAATAAAAATATTACAGTTCCAAATATTAAAAATTAAAATTCTTTTATCCAGATCCCAGTATAAAGTTTTAGTAAATAATTCGTTTAAATAAACTTTTGTTGTTACTCAAAATAAACAGTAATATATTCACCCTTTGTTTTATCTAGAGATTTTAAAAGGTAAACATTCGCTTGTGAAGGGTTTATTTGTTTTCCCAAAATTCCTTCGTTTATAATATTCAACTGGAACAAAAAATCCTAAACACGAGAAAAATCTCTCGTTAATGTAATAAATATTTACGCAAATCTTGCTGAATATTATATTCCATAATTACATTTTATTTAACTCATTTCCATGGTTACGCGGTTTGTGATTTGTTTTGTATATTGTTGAACTCTTTGATCTATTATCGACTTCATTCTTTATCCAATTTTTAAAGCGACTGATATGTCACTTCAACTTATTTTTAGCAATTATATTTACTATCAAGACTTTACAATGGAATTATCTTTATAACTTTTCTGGTTTTGAATTTATGTATATTTTATATTTAGACAATTTAATTTTTTCCTTATTTTTCAATTAATATAACCTTATAAGGTTTTCGTTTTAAAATGTAGGAGCTTATTTAATTTTGAATTCTTTAACTTACTTCTCATTATTTTATTTAGTTTAGAGTTGATCCATTGTTTAAAAACGTAACCATTTTTCAGAAATAGCTACAAAAGAATAATATCTGAATAATTTACCATTAATACAATATTAAAAGTTAAAGTGATCTGTTTACTTCATTTCATTTTATTTAATATTTTAGAAACTATAAAATTGCATGAGATACGTCAATTTCAACACTAATAGAACAAAGTAATTAACAAATAACTACAATTATGCATTGACAGATAGATATAAAACACAGTAAATAACAATTTCTCTTTAAAAAATTTATAGAAATGAAATTTAAAAACTAAAATTTAAAATAAGACAGATTTTAAAATGGTAATGCCCTGACAATAATGAAAAGCAGTCACACATAACTGGTAATTTTAATTATCAGTTTTAAACAATAAATTTAACTTAAAAATTTAGTAAATGACAGAACATAAATTAAAAACGATTTCAAACCGGATATATCCTCAAACAACTAACTGAATATCACTTTTGTTTGCCATATAATTACTTTCTCTTATCTACAGTTATGTGAGAATGTAAAACATTAACTGACATTCCATTAATTTTATTAAATTTTAGACATATTTAAAAAATACTATAAAGTGAATGATAAAAATATTTTAAATATATTTTAATTATTACCAGAATTAGTTGTATATGTGATTGAATTATACAATATAAACATAAATTCCTTTTTTTCGGATCCCAGTATAAAATTTTAGTAAATAATTCGTTTAAATAAACTTTTGTTTTCACTCAAAATGAACAGTAATATATTCACCCTTTGTATTATTTGGAGATTTTACAAGTTAAAATTTGGTTTTTGAAGGGTTTATTTCTTTTTCCATAATTTTCTCCGTTTATAACATTCAAATTCATGGGATATAAAAAATACTAAAACCGAGAGAAATCTTTCGTGAAATAATAAATATTTATGTAAATCTTGCTAATTATTAGACCTGTATTTAATTTTCATTAGACTCATTGCCATAGTTACGCAATTTGTGATTTGTTTTTATATTGTTAACAGTTTATAATTATGTACAAACTCATTATGTTGAACTCATTTCTTTACACCATTTTTAAAGACACTAAGATGTGACCTAAACTTATATAAACAATTATAATTATTATAAATATTAGACTATAAAATCATTTTCATAAAATTGTTAAAAATCATTGATTGATGTTGATTTCTATTATCAAGTTTATTAATTAATTGTTTGTTGACAAGTTAAATGCTTTGCATATTTTGAATTTATTTATATTATATATTTATACAATTTATTTATTTTACTTATTTTTAAATTAATATAGACATACGGTAAAAGGATTTAGTTTTAAATTATGCCGAGTTGGTTCATTTTGTATTATTTAATTATCTTCTCATTATTTTATTTAGGTTAGAGATCATTGTTTTCAACATAATTTATTTTTGAAATTGTATCAAAAGAATATTATCCATTATTTTAACTTTTCGTTTAATACACTACCCAAGTTAAAATGATTTGATTATACTGAATAATGACACCAATTAACAGTTTTGTTTATTTAAAATATTAAACTTTTTGAAGTATTAATGTCAAAAATATCTGTTATCACAAATGCATATTGAACTTATTTGTGGGATGTTTTAAAATTAAAATTAAATTTGTAGTCAATTTCTTATAAATAATACCTTTATTATCTCAAATGTTTTCAACGACAATGACACAATGTTCAGTGATACATAAGCAACATTTATCAAGCATGTACAGTGCCACAACAAGTATTTACGCAGAATCCGAGAGGATATTTATGAGCAGCTTATTATTTATAAAGTTGTAAAATAGATTTTGACCAAGCTCCTGTTTCATAATTTAGTTAATATAACTCTACTAATACCATGCTTTATAATAAAACCAAAAATCAGTCTTAAATCGTGTTTCATATATACTTTAAAACAAAAATATATTACAAAAATATTTTAGAGACAGAAAAATATTGTTGAGTTCTGTTAGTAGCAATGTTTTTGTGTTGTATGACCTTTTCGTATTGGAAATTTTAAAGTTTACCATCGTATAGGAATGGGTGACCCATTTTCAATGTTCATAAATAAAAGTGTTTGGAGGTGTAAAAAGAAACGTTTATGTGAAAAACTGTTTGGAGAAAATAGTACAAGAAAATCTACCGTCAATTCGATTGAGATTGTTTTATAGTGAGATAAATAATTCTTTTAATCTAACATTTTCTCGTGAATAATTTAGAAGAAGTACAACTTAAAAATGAATTGCAAAAATTACTTGTCAAAAATATGCTCTAATAAAAACTAGTTTTCAGCACTTTAGAATGTACACGAAAAAATTTTAATTGATTAGAAGTAAATATCAACACAATAACACACTATATATAGTAGTCCTGGGGATATATACAAATACAGTAGAATAATATTTCATAAATTTGTAATAGTTCACTATATGTGATATCAAAAACTTATCCGCAGTCAGCACGTTCAATTTATATGTCATCCATTCCTTAACCGTTTTCCCAAGAACACAATTTCGCAATCACTATTCCAAACTTTATGATGTTGTTTGTGCGATTACGATCTGAGAATCTAAATCTTGGCTAAACCTATTATTCCTTAAAAGGAATTTAATTTTTAGAAATTCCCAATTTATCCTTCTTTATATTAAACATGTGGGAAAATTCAGTAATTTTTAACATTTTATAAAAAGTAAAATTCTTCCTTCTTCAAAAAATATAAAATATTTTGTCAATCAGGGGTGAAATTTTGTAGTGATGTAATTTTTAACTTAAAAACATTATGAATTTTAGAATTTACGATAACAAAATTTTATATCGTTTAATATCAGAAAATTTAAAGAAAACGAAGCTTAAATCTAATTGACTATGATTAGTTATGTCACTTGAACATATCCCAGACATGATTTAAATGAATGTTTATTCCACAATTGGTGAACCTTTTGAACAAAACAACTATCGCTGTATTAAAAATTCGTATAACAATATGTTTTGAGGAAGTAAAAAGATTCTCATTCAAATTTATTTACTTCGGGTTACTTATAGTGAGTACGGGCATGCAATCCCGGAGTACCATAGCTGGATCTAAACCTTTCATTGGGTAGTTTTGGTTGGATCCCTCTTTTTCATCTGTGCTCTCAGTTTTCTTAGTCAACTCTTATTCTTTTCTGTTAGGGTTAGGGGGCATTTATTTTATGTTATCTTCTTCCTTTTTTATGAAGACGATGTTGACGGAGAGTTTTTCTCCTTTATAGAAGAAAAATTGTTCTAATTTAATTTACACAGGTTTGACATTGGTTTCAATCATTTCATTTCCGTTAGACAAAAATCTGAAAAAAAAAAAAAAAAAAAAAAAAAAGAAAAGAAAAAAAAAGTCCAACGTTTTTGCTTGAATCCATAATGATAAACATTTGCTACTTGGGAGCAAAGAAATAAATACTAAAATCACTACAAACGGCGGTAATTTTATTCGATTATTTTATATGAAAATATTTATTGACAAAAAAATTCAAATATAAAGCACCAAAAAGGGTTGATAAACATGTGAAATAATTCGACAGACATTTTAGCTATTTAAATATTATTCATAACTAAAACAAATCTAGTCGTTTCCACTTAAGAATTTTTACAGTTTTGAACAATAAGCGATTCAATTATACGCAGCTGGCGCATAAATACCTTAGCGAATTAAATAATAAGATAGTCACATATTAACTCTAAACCATATAAACTATTTAGTATTACGAAATGTAAGCAATCAATCACAACACAACGTGAATCCCCACAAATAGAGTAAGCAATATGAAAGTTATTCTAAAAAAGTATAAAAGTTATAACAGGTATTATATATTCTCAAACAAAATATATATAATTTTTTAGAATTAAAGTAGTTTAATTTTGCGAGATGTAAGCAAACTCAACGTGAATCCGAACCAAAAAGAATTGAAACCGTGGTTATCAATTCTTAAATATAATAAAATTTATTTGAGAAATTTTAACAACTCTTTTAGATTATTCTTATTGTAATAAAAATGGAAACCCACATACCGATATGTTATTTAAATAGTAACTTTTTTAAAAAATAATTATTTTCTAGGAAAATGAATAATTTTCGACAAATATTCAGATAACAATATTTAATTTTTACGTCAAACATTAAAATTTGTCCTATAGTAAAGAAATACGCGACTTGCGCAGAAAATTCTTAACGAATTAAGTATCATGTAACATGTTACCATTTTTGACAATATAAAATGGATAATACTTTGAACATTATAATTGTTAAACTGATGTTTAAGTTTTATCCATCTTATATTTTCAACTAATAATGCAATACGTTTCCAGCCAATGATTTCTATAAAACTCTTTTGTGATGTAAAAATGGTTTCGTTCCAACTTTAATTGTTATTAAAATGTCCATCTATTTAAAATAAACTTATTATTTTTAGAAATTTTGGTTAAGAAGTCTTAACAAAATGAAGTGAAGTGTATATTATGAATACTATTATATTAATTATAGTAATGTATATTATTATTGAAGCGAATAGTATTTTCAAATCTTCTATAGTATTTAAAAGAAGAAAAGGTTTCAAAAAGATGTAATAATCATTTAAAGAAATAAAACATATTCCAGTTAAACTTTTTGTGGCAGCGTCATTTATCAATTTCTTAACGTAATCCAAACTTTCAGTTAGAACTATAACAGTGATAAAACTCTAACTTCAAGACAAATTAATTGTATTAAGTCTATTTATAATTTGGTTTTAATACTGACCTAATATTTTCAATGACAATATCTTTGGCACTAGATGTTTGGAATATGGCTAAGTATACTTTCCTTTTGCTTACTATTAGTTTGTTATTTATTCATTTACAATAGTGTTTTTGAGATCTTGAGAAAGTTTATGCAATATTACTGTAACTTCTTAAAGAATTTCTATGGCTTTGTTAAAGATGCAAGTTTTCTATAAACAAAATATGTGGTCCATAAACTCTGAAAATAGAAACAAAATGTGCTCTCTTAAATCATACAAAACGGCATAATGTATATAAGTGTAGATTCGTCTACAATTTATAAAATAATAACGGAAACCTAAATGGCGTTTTGAATCTAATAGTGTGAAAATTGTAAATGTGTTTGTTTGAGAGTGAAAGTTTTATACAATATTTTATACTGGGTAATTAGCAAATTATAAATCAATACTAAAATTATTAATTTTCATGAGAGACCATTATCGCATTCCTTGTGTATATTTCTTTTATTAAATCCACTGCCATAAGAACTCCTTATCTCTACAAATCAAAGTCCAAATACGCTGCAACAACTGACTTCCCTATAGAGTTAACTAGCGTAATTACTGCGTCACACTGCAGTGTGTGTGTGTGTCGGTTTTAGTTTTTTTTTATATTTTATAAACCGTGTGAATTATAGTGGAATGTGTTAGATTAGAAGAAAAATAACATAAGATCAAAATTTAAAACATATTGAACAATAAATATTCATTAGAGAATTTTTTTTTTTGTTTTTTTTTTAGTATGAAGTGAACACAGTACGTTCTCATGGAGGACAATGAAGGCTTCAATATATCTTAACGTAGTAATTTGCTACACTCCAGTTTGTCAATAGATGACGACTAAATGATATTTGACTATCGGACAGCTAGAAATTTATTTAGAAACACAATGCCTGAAAACAAGTTTACAATATTCTCTTCAATGTTCAGCTTTAACTTTCGAAGGTTCTGTTAAATTGAATGAAACCACTGAAAATAATACAAATGTCAAATGCTTTTATCTTAAATAGTGTTGTGTCTTAATGTACAAGAGTTCCTTCGGTTTGAATATTATAAGACTTCTAGTGTTAATTTATTGAAATGAACTTTATTAAATATTTCCATGTTCTGTTGTAAGTTTCATTAAACTAAAATATAGGACAGAGTAATAATTAGGGATGTGGGTGGGGAACTTTGTAGATTGAAAGGGGAATCCATTTGCAAATGGTACAAACAATACAATGTAGCAACATTGAGTTTATTTGTCATTTACTGTAAAAGTTTTATTTTTAAAATAATGTTTTTTTTTCATACGAGAATTTATATTTATAAATACACTTTTGATCATAATTATTTAAATTGTTAACTCATTTTATCATAATTTTGAATTTAATATTGTCTGTGTAAGATGATATATAACTACAGTACTTGTTGATATAAATAGTAATTACATGCTCATATACTGACGTAATAATTACCAGATTTCAAATCTTGTGTTTTAAAAATTCTGTCCACCACAATCGGGATATTAACACACAACACCATCACCAATTGGCATAACAGATTTATCGTTCAAGTATTTATGAATGTTGAGATATGAAATTTCAATAAAGGATATCTTGTGTTTATAACATTCAACAACTATTACTGCATCAATCAAAAGTCGTGTTTTTATAATCTAGTATTATAATTAATTTAATTAATAAATATGCACATCATCTAATAAGAATCTATAAGAAACAAAAATCTGCCATTTCATCCCGTACAAAAAATTAATTACATATATAAGATAAATAAATTTTTATATACTTTAAAAGTACTTAAAAATCAAGTAAAAACACTATAATATTGGGTTAAATGAAATAGTAGCTAATAAATAAGAGGAAATATAAGTTTAAAAGAAGAAGAAGCAGAAAGTAGAGAAATTCCTTGACTTGTGACTGACTGATGATTGACTTTGAAAGGTTGCTGGTACAGACTGGTGATAATTAGAGTTATAGGTTTAACTTTAAAATTCATTAGGAAAATATTCTCATCTCGATGAGTCATGAGTTTTTTTATTAACAGTATCAGTATGAGCAAATCTTGAAATAAAATTATTAAAATCATTGAAACTATCATTCTATTTTAGGAAAAGGATATTTAATTTTAGAACTTTAAAATCGTACATTTATTTACAAAATTGTTTTCTTAATCTGTTATATACATTTTATATAAATTTGAATTTATTGTCATTATTTGTTAGTCTTTAAGGTATTTGTTAATTTAATAAATTGAATTTCACTTTTAAAATCCATTAAATTATTCAAAATTCAAACTAACAATGTAATTCTAATTCCTAAATAATCATGTTTATAATAATTTGAAAATTAATAACTCAAATACTGCTGCAAAATTGTAAATAACAAAATATAACGGTTCAGGATTAATTGGTGAAAATAAACGTAAATTACATTTTACAAAAATGTAAACAGCCCTATTTTGAAATTATTAGAGATAAATTTTGATTCTTGATATACTGATTAACTTACATAAACAATGTGAATACCAAATGTCGACTCAATATCATAATAATTTCAAAAACTATAAATATTTCTTCAAAAAAATACAATTGGCCGATAAATTTAAAATGAAACTATTCCATATTTGTAGAAACGTTTTTCTATATTTCGGCCTATATAACCACCACTTAAAGTTTGGCTGGACATTTTGTTAACATTCTCTATGTGTATATATAAAAATGTCTATGCATTCCTGATTCGTCCATGTAATGCTTAACTATTAAAAAGAATTATATAACTATAATAATATTAATACAATTTTATATATATATATATATATATATATATATATATATATTTTATTATTATTATTATTATTTTATTACAACTGAGTACAAATACCCATCTAGTAATTTACATTTAATAATATATACAATTTGAGGGAAAATAACCTATTGGTCATTACTCCCTTAATGTCTAAAGTCCAATAAATCCAATGGATATATATACTGGATAAGTATCTACGTACTGTATATATAAATCACTATTTTCTAACATCAGATAGGCCTTAAAGGGCCTTTTAGATGTGAATATATTAAAAATACTACGCACGTGTCAGTGTCTTGGCGTTCGGAGGATCAAAAAAGCCTTATGCAGAAGAGTAAGTTTTTTTAATACTGTTGAGTGAAATTACATTTTTCTTCATAACTTCTCTAATTGATATCTTAGAGAGGTAGAATTGGCATTCAATTTAATTTGTTGTATTAAAAAACAAGGTATGAACAAACAAAAAGTTCAAAATGACCGCAATTCTGTCAATTTTTGTAGAGTTCTACATGGGTACAACTTAGTCCCCCACACCAAATGTCATGTCTCTATCATAATTTGTGTGGCCGATATTATGCTTACGTACAGAAGACTGATGGACGGCATGTCTAAAATCACTGTTTTGCTTTCCCGAGGCCATGAAATGTGAAGTGAATAAATTATCTCACTTTAAATAAACTAAAAAAAGACGATTACCAAACTTCCTACACTGGCTAAGTAAAGAGGGGAAAAAATAGAAAATAAAGACCCCTAGTTTTCGAATACACTAGGGTAGTGTCGAAATGTCAGGGTAGAAAGCGAATATGAATCGCTCAAAAGAAACCTTATAGGAAAGAGAGGGATCTAACCCAAGGTACAATAGAAAAATGTGTATATACAGCTAGGAGTCCTCGAGATTGCCACGCCTCAACTCAATATAAGCACCTCATGGTTGTTACTATATCTAGTCGTTTTGTAAAATTTAGTACTTTTAAAATCAAAATAAACAAACCTTTAATATATATATATATATATATATATATATATATATATATATATATATATATATATATATATATATATATGTATGTATGTATGTGTGTAGAATTACTTTTTCCCTATTTTAATGGGAATTTTTTCTTGTTTAGCTCAAATGAATGCTTAGATAATGAATGCAAAATAATTCAAGAGTTGAAATTAGGGATCTAGCTGACAATTGAGTTGTTTCCTATTGTAGCAGAGTGGAAACTAATTTGCATTACTTGAAGTACCATTACTTTCGAAAGCATTAAAACTAAATGCAGCAGTTATTGTGGTTTTATGCAACCATTCACTCTGAATAACATTGTACTGATGTACAATAAACTAATCCATTGTTTACTCTAATGTTCATCCTCTAATAACAGTATTTTACTCGGGATTAAATATTTTAATATTTAATAATTATTTAATAAATAGTTACTAATCACGTAACTATTTGAGCTACGTACATCTCTCATGTGTGCACATCAGTGAGACCGGGTGTTGCAATCCCGAGGGACCTACCTGGTTCTACAGCTTCATTGTGAAGTCATAGAGAAAGAAACATACGTTTCTTTCATGTTTATTATGAGGTCTCTATTGACCAACTCTTGTTCTCTTCCTGCGTAATTACACTATTTCATTATTAGGGGTTATTATTTTATGTTTCCCCTCATCCTATTTTTTACAAGACTATAATGATCGAGAGCTTTTTGCTTTTAAACAATATGGGAAAACAATTTACCTGTCTTTGTATGTAATCGAAAACTCTAAATTGAATAAAAAGTTGGTCGCTTAATTTAGCTTATAGAGTTTTAAATTAAGCATTGTGGATGTAATAAATATTGAAGAATTACTTTCAGTAAAACACTTTGGGCCTTATTATTTATTTCTTTTAAATTATATTTAGTTAAAATACTAAATTTAAATAGAATTTGGAGAATAAAATATTTGATAACAAAAAAAAGGAAATGTGAAAAAAAAATTGTATTTGTTGGACACTTAAAAATAAATATTGTGCATCTAAAACTATTTGTATTTATAAAATTATATTTACAATTGTGAACAGAAGACGTTGATAATAATAAGATTATCATACAATGCTATTTAGGTAATAGGACAATTCTCAAACCCTAATTACCTTTCTTAAGCTCTTTTTATTTGGAAACTTATATTTAATATGTTCGTCTTCCTTTCCTTATGTTAGTGGTGTCAGGCCTGAAAAAACAACTTCCTTTCCGCTTTTGTACAATAAGAAATAAAAACACACTACGTATGCCAATGTCTAAACAATACACAAATACTTACTTCAATATGGCGTCACCGTTTCAACAGCTGATTAAAATAACACATGTTTCTTCAAAAAATATTTTGTTAAATACATTTATTTATTTACTAAAACCAAAGAAATTACCCCCCCCCCCTGTTTAAAGTCGTAAAATATCTCGGTCATCATCACCTTATAAAACATAAGATGAAAATAATATAAAATAAAACCCTCGTATACTCTAAAAGTGTCAGAATCAGAATATAACCAGAGTTGATACAGAGAGAGATCTGATTTAAAGGTTGAAAGAAAGGCATCTAACCCAAGACTACAAGAAGAAATTTGTAGTTCTAACTATGGTTTCTCTGGTTTTACGAACCCGTACTCACAAGGAAAGACTTCCTGAAGGTAAAAGGGAAGAAAAGGACATACAATTTAGACCCATAGTCATTAAATTCTCTGAGAGAGTCGGAGAGAACAAGAGTTGGTCAAGAGAGACTTGATGGGAACTAACCCATGACCATATGAAAGAAGGTGTAGACCATAAAAAGAAATGTCCACTACACTATAATTTTGAAATATACAAATTATATAAAAGAAATAGTACAACAAATACAAAACACATTTAATTTATTTTAATGGGGCGTATATTAAACTATTTATGTCTAAATTTTTACCTAGATGTGTCTTTCATTTGAGTTGGCAAATTGGAATACTATATTAATACAATAGTCACGACGGGTGTGAATGAACGGGATGTAATGTTCTTTCTAACCGTACATTGATTTCTTCACCCTGCCCATGAACTAAGATTATATTTTTAATTAAATTTAATAATGTATAATTTACACTCTCCTGAAACCAAATAATATTCTTTAAATTGCAGATTATCATTGTTTGTTAAATAACCAAAACCAATGGGTATACTGGTCGTATTTAAAACCGATAAACTCCGAAAATGAAAATTTTAGTATCATAAACAAATATTATTTCTTTTGTAGAGTTCAACTTTGAATTGTAAAAAGTTTCTTTAATCCTAAGCACAAACTTTAAAGTCCTAAAAACCTCACAATTAGAAATAACAGATTAATTTATTGATCCAAATATTGTTATATCTCCTCACTAGAGCTCACTGTTGCTGTAAAATGTCCACAGAATGCATACCTCCTTCTATAAAACTGAAAAAGCTGGATTGCATGAACTTCTGTCGTATGTGATTTTATCCAGGTTTACAGCGTTGGTTGTAGACTTTAAAGTTTTGTTTCACTTGTAATATGTTTTAAAAAATGTAAATACAATTAATAACATCACAATTTAAATGATTAAAGGAAAGAAGAAACAACCACGGTTATTGTAAAAATGAAGTATAACATGTTTTATTGGTAAAGTATAATTTTCCCATTTCCTTTTACGATTTTTTTAACTGTTTGTAAATATAACATCTGCTTATTTATTTAATCAAATCAAGATCGGCTAATTTCATATCTATCTCTAAAACAACCCGTTATGTTTGTTAGGAATCAAAACTAAATAATTTTTGGTGCCGGGATTGAAGTAACCCATGATAGATTTAACTAGATAAAACATGGTCAACCATTACCCACGAGATCTAAATTCCCCTAATTCCCTCAAACTAACTGTTTATAAGTTAATTACAATAATCTAATTGGGGGAAGACTTGTTTTCTAATTATAAAAGTATTACACAACTCTACATGTAACATGGGTGGTCAGAGTTATAGCACGATTTGCAAGTCACTCATTTAAATATATACGGGTATATTTCCGCGGTGTGACACATTATTAGACCTTCCCGAGTATATCGGAAAGGACATTACCTTAAACACACCCCAACACAATAATTTAGAAAGTCTGCTGATTTAAACTTCAATTATCTTTTATTCCGAGGGGGGGAATCAATACAACTCCCGTTTCACTATTCCGAATCATCATTCTCTCTCTCTCTCTCTCTCTCTCTCTCTCTCTCTCTCTCTCTCTCTCTCTCTCTCTCTCTCTCTCTCTCTCTCTCTCTCTCTCTCTCTCTCTCTCTCTCTCTCTCTCTCTCTCTCTCTCTCTCTCTCTCTCTCTCTCTCTCTCTCTCTCTCTCTCTCGCTCTCTCTTCAACACGTCATAGGCTTATAAGCTCTCCGTGTCAGCAGCAGATTACAGCTGATCCCCTGCCATCTCAGTAGCCAAGTTATTGGCAATACGGTTGATGATAGCGATTATCTGTGCAACCAAGATTCACCTGTACTAAACCACAATACTAATCCCTATGAGTCGTGGTGATTCTTCCTCAATCTCCTGAAACCAAAAGCTAAAACACCACAAAAAAAATTGTTTTTATATAACATTTTGAAGCAAATGATATTTCATCTCGTAATACGAAACTTGTCAATTTACTCACAGACTTTTACTCCACAGGATAGTAATTATTATATCACAAAAATATGAAATTATGGAAGTATATACAACGAGAACGTAATGTACTATAAATGTATCATTTTACAAAAGTTAACTAACTTTTCTTATGTTCTCTAGAGACGTCATGTAGTGTTTAACTTTAAGCTGATTCAAATTATTGTAGTCGTTTTCTGACAGGTTTATAACTTTTACAAACGACTGCGTTTCATAAAATGAGTGTTAAGGTAAAACATGTTATTAATAAGTCAATCTATTATACAAATTTCGTTATTTGACTTCTAATATATCTTTAGACTTTTCCATTGCTTCTTTAAAAAGGTGGAATACTACAATGCACTAATCCTTATAAAAATCCAATCATAAATACACCATTTACGAAAGTGTTTAAAAACCATTTGCGATTCAAAAAGAAGATATTTTATTTAAATTAAAATTTTTATTAAGGCGTAAATAAAATTCAAGAATTTATTTTTAATATATATAAATAATTCATCACTGATTTATTAGTTTGATAGAAATCGGTTGTGGCATAATAAAATATAATTTTCAAACTGAATTTAGTTTTTAAAGGTACACGTAAATCAGCGTCTAATTAAACATTATAAAACTATATAAACCTAACATTTAAATTGATTAGTTAGAGCTTTATAATATTTTGTTTATTAAATCAAACCACTGATCCTTGAAAATCAAAGTTTTATGTCCAAATTAATATTAATTTGTCACAATTAAATTCGTTCAGTTTCTAATGTCTTGATTAGAAATTTTGACTCTTAGTGTGAGTATATATTCAAATAAATTTGAGAGTTACTATCTCAAAATGAGAATAATCCTTGTAACTAAACCTGCAATAAAATTATCTTTTAAATTAAATAGTTTGTGTTTTCCTGTAATAGACAACAATATATTAATTAACATTTACAATTATGCCCTCTCGTTATCATAATTTTTAGATAAAGAAATTGATTATGTACTAAAAGGTATTTCATAAGAATCTGATTTTATAATTTTATTGGACAAAATAATCTGTTATGAAATGTTATACTATGTGACCAATAAATATAATGAAATTCCTTTTTCTTCGTTATTTCGCTAAAAATAATGAAATATGCTTCACTCTGAATATCACATGTAAAACCAAAGGTATGTCCAATATTTTGTAACACCCTGGTAATTACCATGTTGTGTGGTTAGATCCTTATATAGGGTGTTTCCAAAATACGTTCCAAAACTTCAGGATATGAATCTTTGAGTCAAAATAAGTAAAACTTTCCATAAACACGTCTCTTAAAATGCTTAGTTGTTCGATTGTCCACCATTTTGTGTTTTTACAAAAAAATATTATATTTGTGGAAATAAATTATTAGACATCGAGTAAAAATATGGAATAGTTATTTTATTTTGTTGTGTGACTTTATATCAACGTACCAAAAACCAAGACTATCTTTTACATTTTTTTCAAAATAGCGGCATTTTAAAATATTTAATATCGATTATGTAAAAACCATTAACTTTATAACAAATTTTAAATCGCCAACATTTTGAAACCACTGAAAACAAAGTCCTGGTTTTTAGTACATTGATAAAAGATCATATAAAAAAATATATTTACCAAATTTGAAATTTATATCTATTTTATTTCCATATATATATATATATATATATATAAAGTTTTTTATAAAAAACCGCAGACGGACGGAGTAATAATTATTTTAGTAACTTGTTTTCTTATTTTGACCCTGAAGTTTTGGAACGTAGTTTGGGAATACCTGTACATAGTAATCGTAAGCGACTCACCATAATGAGTAATGCTTGGCAATTCCGAGGGAGCCTAGCTGGATCTACACTTTTTATTATTTAGTCTCGAGTTCGATTCCTCTCTTTCAAGTTTCTCTTGCCCAACTTTAATTGTTTTCCGACCTTGATACAATTAAAGTAATCGAGGGCTATGGATTTTCATTTTACGCCCTATTCTTCCTTGTTTTACAAGACGATGATGACATTTCAACACCATGAAGTGAAAACAAGATTGTACATAATGCTCCTTCATTCTCAAGCTCTATCTAATTTATAGTGAGAATGTTCTAATATAGACTGTTTGAAGTGTTATGTTGGATTATTACTTGATTCACAGTCTCGGAACGTTTAATTTTTTTTTATAATATCCGAATATATTAATTATATAATTGATTTGTTTCATTTTGATAAAACACAATTTATTTCGTTTGTATTGTAACTTTTGTAACTGACAATAGATGTTTTTACAAAACTCATTTACACTACATAAATAAATAACCCAAAACATTCTCACATACGAGAAATGTCACTTTAGCCAGTTACTTGCTTTCCCCCATTTGTCCTAAATGTACACCCAAACAGGATTAAAATAAAGTATAAAACAAATACAAATTTTACAAAGAGATACCGTCCTGTACATTTGTTGTAATCAATAAAATTATTTATATTCCATATTTTTTAATGACAATATTTTTACAAAATTAAATGAAGATTTATCGTTTTTAAAAAAGGAAAAAGTATAAATTTAGTGAAAACCATAAAAATATCTTACAATAGGTTTTCTAATAGCAATCTCACTACTAGCTGAACTTGTAGTCTACCATCACTTTCCTTATTCTGTTATCTTCTGCTTCAAGAGTGTAATTTATTAAGGAAACCTCCTGAGGGATATGGGGAACTTGATAAGATTGAAAACTGATAAGTGTCTCTAACTATATCAAACGAGTTATAGCTAAGATTAAGAGAACTGTATATATATCTTGAATCCCGTGGGAGATATTTTGTGATCGGATTCGTTGTTTCAGAATCTTTTTTTTTTACTTGTGTTTCATTTATAATCTGTATTACACAAACACAAGTCTAAATACGTTAGTGTCTCTAAAAGCTTGATTTGGTCCTTATCACTTATTGATGTATAAATAGACAAATAAATGTATTTATTTAACAGTCAAAGTCGGGGGACCTTCAGGTCCCCTAAACAATTCAACCCCATTTATAAATACGATATAAATAAACACAAATGAATTTACTGTACTTTAAGTGAAAAAAATAATACTAATATATTTTTATAATCCAGGAGATATTAATAATACATGACATGAGATAATCACTTACCATTGTAAATAGTAGACTACTGTAATATGCATTACTGATTCAGCTAAAGATTATCCTGCAGAGATTTTAACATAATAATTCCATTTTGAAGTAAACTGTTTCATCATGACGAGTAGTTTGAAAATACAATTTCTTGGTTAGATATATAATATATATATAATATAATAATAATATAATATAATATAATATAATATAATATAATATATATATAATGCAATCTAATTTTATAGCAATAGTTTCTATTGGATTCTGTTGGACCAATGAACTGGACGATTAAGATTAATTAATGTACTGATTTAAAAACAATGGCGCCTTGCTATTTGTCTTCTACTTTGGTAGAATTCTTAAATACTAACTTCAAACATATTTCACGATGTCTTCAAACATCCATTTATTACTTGAACAGTACATAATAAGTTACATTTGAAGTTATTACTAGTTTTGTTGCAATTATTTAGAACAGAGTTTTTCACTGTGAATGATTATTTTGACAGTTCCTAAAATAAGTACAATACTCGTATTTCTCTCTTGGATCTCATTCGAGTTTCATTCCAGTCAAATTTCCATTAGTACTACAACGAAAAAACTCTATCTTTTTAGAGTCAGACTAATTACGCCCCCTATCTTAATTAATACGTAACAGTCTCGAATCCTGAGATTTTTAGCCTACAGGATTCGTTCTCGCGTGACAAAAAGAATAAATTATCCAATCCACTGGAAGTTTTTGGCTTACTATCTTGCTGGCCTGGATTGAATAACTTCTTCGATAATTTGAGTTGCCCCAAATTACCGGTACCCCCCTTTTTATTTACGACTTCCAGTAACTGTATTTATGATTACCCTGTTTCTCAGGGAGAACACGAATTTACTTTATTTTTTGAATTTTAATCTCGCAGGTGTGTCCTTAGGAATACCTTTTTGATACAATATATTTTACCCTTTTTTATAATAACGAACCTGAAAATACAACATATAAATGTGTGACCAATTCTAAATAAAACACAGATTTAGAGGATAAATGAAAAAAATTAATTCTTTTAATTAACTAAAATAAAACAACTGAAATAAAAAACTTGACACAAGTCAACAAAATAAAATTCAAACAATTTCTCTAATAAAATTAATGGATAATAACTAAATATTTTTCTTTTGAGCAGAAGGCAATTACTTATGAATTTCTTACAATTGATATATAGAAAACAAAAATTTCTATTATTTCTGAATTTAAATTATTTAATTTATTAAATTTATTTAACGAAAAGATTTTTATTCACACATGATTTTGACATTATCTAGTTTATATATTTATTTAATTACACACAAAAAAAAATTATCTCAGGAAAATCAGTGAGACTCTAAAATCGGGCCAATTTTGCCCTTTAAAAAAGGAAATTTGGATTTTCTCAGACCTTGTCCGCCGTGTTGTAGATCCTGAGTCCTGAGATGCGGATGGTCCTCTGGTGTCTGGTTGGTTGAATTTCGATTAAAGTTGTCTTATAGTTTCTCCATGGAGTTCAGAAGGCTGGCTGGTTGTTCGAATCTATTCCCTTCTATCGCTCTCTCTGACGCTGTTTTAATACGTTGGCATTGTAACACTTAAACTTCTTCAAACTATTTTTTAAAAGAGACGTTCGGGCATAGTCACCCCTAGCAACTGTTTTGACGATTTTTTCCAAGAGACCTCTATGAGATTCGTGCGGCTCTTTTTATAGCCAAAAACTATCGTATATCGATACCAATTTTTTTCCCTCACTGGACCGATACGATATTTCCATTTATGGTGTATTTCTATGCAATTTCTTGATTATTTTTGGTGTAGGTGGTTCAGTTATTTATTATTAATTTATTTATTATGTTTACTGTTTTTATATTGTCCTTTTTAATCACTTTGTTCTAATTAATCCTTTAATTTATTTTTGCTGTAAGTTGGTATTCTGGCTCCGCCTCTAACTACGTCACTTATCCTTGAACATTTAAACCCTGCAACTTGCAACTGGCTGATGAAAAAATCTTCATTGTTTTCCTTTTAATTGTCTATAACACTTTTCCTAACAGTTTTTTCGTTTTTTCGTAACCGGTGTATTGTAGCTCTCGACCGCGGCAATTTCCCGCACTTCGAATGACATTTCTCGGACTATTCATTCGCCTTCAATAGCTTACGTAAGAATTTGCGTAATTTACAGTTTTTAATTCTTACACCTTTAAAGTTTTTTCTTTCAAACTTTGTAACTTTGTTTATTTCGTAATTTAAACGCACTAGCCGTGATAACACAATTCTACTACTTCTGGTAGTGATGTAATCCCGTGCATATTTTCACACCTTTGGGTTTGGGGTTTATTTATTAACTGATTTTCCTGAAATTTACACAACTTTTAGATATTAGGTTTTAAACTCTTTTTGCAAAATTTCCACTTCTTATCTTTTTTCCTTTTCATAATATAGCGTGAAAACCATAACTCTTTTGTTTTACTCAAATTTAAATTTTTAATCATTAATTATAGTATAACTTTATTTATTTAATTACTTCTATACAATCCTTTTTTCAAAATTTATTTTTATTTACTTTTATTAGCTTTTATACTTAACCTTTTCTGCTAACTTTTTAAATATCAATTTTTTCCAACTTTTATCAAGAATACTTTTAACTTAAAATTACATTTTATTTTCAAAAATATCAAGGTTTTTTAATTTTTATTAATTTTGAAAAATTTTAAATTCTTCATTCAAATATGCCGTAACGTCTGTTAGTTAATATGAAATAACAGTACTAGATATGTATTGCATACGACTTGTATTACAACTACATATCCTTATACCTTATTATTTCACATTTTCAAAATTCATAAAAAATGATTTTTCAATTCAAAATCCGCCGACATAGGAATTTACCGTTAGAACAAGTCGGTAAGATTTGACCTTGGACCATTTCATAGTTCAATCTCACCGACCGGCTATAAGCAGTAAAAAGTTCTACAAAACATCCAAACCTTGCATTGGGATTATTTTTTGATATTTTTCTTTTTTGACCAAAATATAACCCCATACAACGAATTTCCGTTGTAGCTCCCTCCTTATGTCAGCCACGTTGAAATATCTCAATATTTCATGAGTTATGACATAACATACGATACCCCATATTTAAACTCCCACAATCTTCAAAATTAATCTCACCTTGTTCCCTGTTCTGCCTTTTCTGCTCCTAGATTTCTAACATAATACATGATACATCTTTATATTATACATTAATTCATGACACTTATTTATAATATTACTTGATTGTTTATAATTGTTTTTAATTGTTTTTCTTATAATTATTCAGTTCACTTCACTTTTTCACACTATATTGGGACCTAACACTTTCCTGAGATAACTTGACATTATATAATCTCCATACCTTAACTTCTGGCTAGAGTATTTACTAATAACAAAGTTACCCCAGTCAAAACGCTCTAATTTCAATTTTAATTTTAATTAATTTACTGTTTTCCCTTAGTCAACTTACCCCTTTATTTTTTACTTATTTATTATTATTAAAAAATTTTTATTTTTATTTTAAATTATTTACTTTTTCTAAAAAAAAATTTTTGTTATGCTTTTTCGTCTGAACTTGCTGAATCCAATGATGTAACACTTAATCTGGTCCTGATTTTAATTACAATTTTTCTCTGTTGTGATTTAGTATAATTGTCGACATTCCATTCCCTTTGTATTCTTGCGACCTTGTTCCGTTAGCCGACTGACAGTAGATATCCTAAGTCAATATTATCTTCCTTGACCTAGTCAACACAACCTTGCTTCCGTTACACATTGAATCTAAATATTATGTTTTTTAATCTGCTTACGGTTTCATTCATTAGGGCTGGTTTCCCGTCCTGACATCAAACCTGTTTTTAGTATGCATCTGGATACTTAATTTAGTCTTGCAGCATGTTAAATCCATTAACCTATTATTTTTATTTATTATTCAGCTTAATTATACTATATCTTGAATTTTCTTATAACTACTGTATTAGTCATTTTCCTTTTAAACGTTGTATGCTTATATTTCTTTTTACATTTATACAGGGTTTTCATAATTCATGTCCTATCCTAAACACCTGTTTATTTTTATTTAATTTTTAAATTTTATGCTCCATAGTAGATTCGTAAATCCTTTATATCATATTTCCCTTTAATTTTATTATTATTTATATTTTTTACTATGAAAGTCTTATTACCTACTTTATTTACTATTTCAAATGGACCAGTATACAGTAGAAAGAGTTTTTGTGTTTCGTTTTTTCCCGTCTTGGCCAGAATTCTGGTGTTTTGTCTAACCAAGACGCGATCTCCCACTCTTAGCATTACGAACCTCTTACCCCTATTTTGACGTGTAGCTCTATTCCTTCCCTTATGCAAAATCCTTGCGAAACAATTTTGCTTTTTCTTCCTTGCCGTCTCCATCACCTGTGGTCCTTGATATTTCAGCCTGTGCCAAATATATTCTGGTTCTCTATCATTTTGTATTTCCTCTGGCGTATATCCTGTAATTTCGTGTAGCGTTGTATTCATCAGCTCCTCCATGTATGACACGTAGTTCCTCCAACTTGTCTGTGAATTATGGCAGAAAGTTCTCAAAATCCTGACGATTTCCCTGTTGACTCGTTCTGCCAGGTTCACCTGTGGGTGTCTGATTGGAATCAACCTATGCAGAACTCCTTGCTCTTCCATCCATTGATCCCAATGTCTTGAGGTGAATGCCCTGCCATAATCCGTTAACACACATCTTGGTTTCCCTACCTCCCTAAAATACTGAGTCAGCTTATCTATACTCGCCTGAGTAGTTGGATTCCTAACTGTATATAACTTTACATATTTAGAGAATATGTCAATAACGACCAAAATATATTGCACATTTCCTGTTGTTCTCGGCAGTGGTCCTAAGAAGTCTATAGCTACTAAGTCTAGTTTCCTATCGGTCACCATAGGTTTACTCTCACCTTGTAAATACTTCACTGTATACTTCGCCCTTTGACATATGTCACAGTATTTTATAATTTCTAGTATTTTTCTAAATAAATCCTTACAGCTAAACATATTTTTCATCATGTAATATAATTTGTTCCTTCCCAGGTGTCCATAAGCCTTATGTATCTCCATTATTAATTCCGTCTCTATTTCTGATGGAATCACTAATTTCCATCGGTTTCTTCCATATTTATATAACAATTCATTTTCAATTCTATAATTTCTATTATAATTATTTATATTACGTTTAATATTACTACATTCTAAATTTTCATTTTGTTTAAGTGCAAAGTTTTGTATTAAATATTGTAATCTTACATTTTTTCCTACTTCTATTTTATTAATTTTGATCCTTATTCTATCCGTGATGTCCCGAGAATCATACATTCTGCTCACTATATCACAGGGTATATTATCTTTCCCTGCACAATGCACTATTCTAGGGTGATATTCTTGAATTGTTAGGATCCATCGCGTCATCCTACTATTCACCAACTTACAGGTGGTCAAAAATTTTAACGCTTTGTTGTCCGTAATGATGGTTAAAGGTGCTCCAAGTACTAGTGGTCTAAACTTCTTCAAACCATGCACAATTGCTAGCAATTCCAGCTCGCAGATTGAGTAATGTTTCTCGTAAACTTTCAGTGTTCTGCTTACGAAACCAATTACCCTAACCTCTCCTTCCTGGTTGCGCTGATATAGCTGGCTAGCGATTGCTGTTGTGCTGGCATCAGTCTGAAGGAACGTTTCTTCTCCTTCCACCGGATGAGCTATCACCACTGACTCCAAAAACAAGTCCTTGACCGCCTGAAACGCTTGTTGCATTTCCTCACTCCACACCCATTTTCTTCCCTTTTGCAATAGGTGGTATAAAGGCTTAGTAGAAGTTGCGTATTTGGCTGTAAACCTGGAATAGTAATTTACGAATCCTAAAAATGACTGTAACTGCTTTACAGTAGTTGGAACTGGAAAATCACGAATAGCATTTAATTTTTCGTAATCTGTTCCTATTCCTTCTCTAGAAAAAACATAACCTAAAAATTTAACTTTTTCCTGGCAAAATAAAGTTTTCTTTGGATTAATGGTAAGGCCGCCATCTTGAAACTTCTGAAATATTTCTTCCAGATGTTGTAAGTGTTCTTCAAAGGTTTCTGACAAACATATCAAGTCGTCGACGTAGCTAAGAGTAAATTCTTCCACCTTGTGTCCTAATGTCAAATCAACCGCTCTTACTAAAGCAGCCATTGAATTCTGTAACCCGAATGGAACTACTTTGAAGTTATATACTTTATTCTCAAAAAGGAAACCCGTAAATTGTTTTGACTCTTCTGACAGCGGTATTTGCCAAAAACTCGAGGTTAGGTCAATTTTACTAATGTATTTTTTACTTCGACCCTTCCGGAGAATATCCTCCATTGGTGGTGCACTTTCATAATCGGGTACTATCAGCTGATTTAACTTCCGGGCATCCATGCACAGACGGATGGACGAGTCTGGCTTTACCACTACGACCATGGGGTTGATATATTGCGTTCGCGACCTTTCAATAATTCCATATTTTAACATGTGATCAATTTCTTCCCTTACTTGCTTTCTATAATTTAATGGAATTGGATAGTTCCTATTTACAAATGTTTTATCAGATCCTAATTTAAGCTCATGTTCATATTTATTGGACAAACCTGGAATTTCTGAAAAAATACTTTGGTATTTATTTATTAAATTTTGTAACTGTATTTCCTCTTGCGCTGTTAGAATAGTATTATGTGAATAATCGACCGAAACATTCATCTTGTTTACAATCCTTCTGTCAAAGTTCGGTTGTTTATTTATCGCTCGACCGTCTACTCTGGACTCTAAACTACTTTCTCTTTTCCTAACGGTATAGGCAGAATACCGTCGTAAATTTGTCTTCAGTTTCACATGTGTTCTGTGATAATTCGGACTAAATTTAACACTATAATTTTTCTTATTTTTATGCGAAGTACTCTTATTACTATTATTCAAATTACTTTTATTGTTTCTTCCTTTGTTTAATTTAATTTCATTACGCGATTTATTATTACTTATTGAATTTTTAACATGTATGTGGAAATCTTCTTTGTGACGTAGATTTTCTTGTCTGTCCGTCGTGGTGTGTCGTCTTCGGGTTTCGTCAACATCGGTTGTGTCTTTTTCCTTAGAAACAGATAATTCTGGATTACGTTTATCTGTTTCGTTTACTTTAGTGGATAGTGTTTTTAGTGATTTTGTGTTACAAGTGTGGTTTTTGGATCTAGTTTTATTTTCACGCGCGTCGATAGACATTCCAGGCAGTACCTTTATCCTACTCTGCATGTCCTTATTATTATATTTTTTATTTAATTGCTTATTCGTCGATTTATATTTATTTAATTTATTTTTCTTTTCCTCCTCCGATAAGTATCCCATTCCCTTGAATATCTTATCCCCTTCTTTATTAACTAAGACCCTGACCGACTCCTGCATACACTGTTCGGGATTGTCACGTTCTGGTAGTCTCATCCGGTTTTCTATCCACATTTCATCTCTCTCCCTCCCTCTTATCAAAGTTTGTTGATTTTTATTATTAACCAACACTTTGTTATTTGCTGTATTTTTTAATATGCCTTCGGGTTGAATCCTTTCGTTCACATTTATCCCCTTAACATTATTTTTAAAATATACAGAATCCTTTTTAAAATTTTTTTCTTTTAATTGACCTTTTGTTTCTTCTAATTTTTCATAATATATTACTACTTCCTCCTTTTCCACATACAGTTTTATATATCGCTCTTCCATATTAATTTTAGCTTTTAATTCATATAATACATCACATCCTATTATTATTCTGGACCTTAAATTTTTTACAATTAATAATTTTAATTCGATTTCGACTTCTTTTATTTTTATTGATATCATAATTTGTTTATTTATTTTATATGGTTTACTTTTAACTGCAGTTACGATTTCCACTCCAGTTACAGGGAGTTCCAAAATTTCAAGCCCTTCTTTCTTTAACATTAAATATAATTCTTCACTAATTAGTGAAATTTCGGCTCCTGTATCTATTTCTACCATAACTACATTGTTTCCTAGATTTACAGGTATTTTAGGAGTTTCCTCAATCGGTTTTTCTTTTAAGAAATATTTTTTATCTTTTTCTAATAAATCCCCTCGTAAATCTAAATGCAATCCTCCGACACACAGTTTAGATGTTTCCTGCGGACTCGGGATTAGTTTTTCCTCTACAATTTGTTTTGTAGAGACCGAAGTGCCCCTATCTCGCACTCCGTAGTGGAAGCCGCCTTTATCTTTCGTTATTTTCAAATTAAAATTATAGTTCGTGGGCTGTTTGTAAACTGGTGGTTCAACATTATGACGCAGATTGTCTCCTGACGTTACATAACTCGATTGTTTACATTTATTTTCTGGTTGATTTTCCCTAGAATCACATCTGTTTTTAATTTTTGACTCGAATGTTAACGATTGACATTTATTATTTTGTTTACTCCCCCCTAATTGATTAGTAGAGTCGTAAACACGATAATTTGGTTTCTTGCTTCCTCCTATTAGATTATTTTTATTATGATGAATGGTTTGTTTATTTTCTAAATTTTCTTTATTAATTTTTTCATTGTTTATTAAATTTCTACTTTGTTTATTATTTATTATTTTATCCGCAGCCTTAGTGTAATCCGATGGTCTATTAGGTGTCAAAAAGGCCTCTTTTACCCATTTAAATTCCTAGGCGAGTTAGGATGGTTTTTTGATGGACCAGGTTTTGAAAGGTTTGGAGGTCGAGGTTTATTTTGGGTGTCACCATAGGATCTCTGGTTAGGGTTATTAGGAAAGGTTTTGGTTTGCCTATTATCCCTCTCCGGATTGGAATTCCAGTTTCCCCTACGCGATTCCTCCATCGTATCGACACTAGTTAGAAACGTGAGTGCTTCTTGAATATTTTCCATGGGTTTCCCCATACTAGTCATTCTAATATTCTCCCTAAAATGCTGCATAATCGTGAAAATTAAATATTTTTCCGGGATAGGTGGTTCTAAATCACTGGCTTTATTTACAAGTAGACAAAAATATTCGGCTTTGGTCATATTTCCGTTTTCAAAAAATTTCCCATATTCAATTTTATTTCGAACTATTTTTTGAGATTGCAAGTTCCAATAGTGATCTATAAACAGTTTCTTAAAGTCACTATAACCCATATCCGCGGTTTTCACTACATTCCACCATAACTCAGCATTTGATCTTAAATGACGTTCAACTACCTTTAACTTTTCCTTATCTTCCATTCCCACTTGAATTTCTTCTAATAAATTTTCTATCTGCCTAATAAATTGCATGGGCCTTTCCTTAGGATTACCCCAAAACTCAACTTTTACATTTTCATTATCTATTCTATTTATTATTATATTTCTGCTACTAATTCCCCTAAATTTATTTCCCCTACTTTTTTATCTATAATTCTAACTTTATTTTCCAACAATTTATTATCTTTTTCCAATTTATCTACTTTAGAGTTTACTACTTTACTATTCTCTGCTAATGATTCAATTTTACCATTAACTTCTCTAAACTCCCCCTCCACTTCAGCTTTAAAAACCTCTTGTTGAGCCGCATTATTAGCTACTTCTGATTCTATTCCCTGAACTCTCCCTTCTATTTTATTCCAGAGTGCCCTTCTTTCTTCTCTTTCCTGTTGTCTTTCTCTGCTCTCCTTCTCCCTTTCTCTGCTCTCCTTCTCCCTCCATTCCTTATCTCTCTTGTCCCTTATTTCATTTTCCTTTTCTCTTAACACCCTTTCTTCTAGTCTTTCTTTTTCTCTTAACGCCCTTTCCTCTTGCCTTTCTTTTTCTCTTAACACCTTTTCCTCTTGTCTTTCTTTTTCTCTTAACCCCCTTTCTTCTTGTTTTTCTTTTTCCCTTAATGCCTTTTCATCTTTTTCTCTCTTTTCTAAGTAGGCCATTAACGATTTACCTTCTTGGGTCTTTTCCGCCATTTTGTTTTTATTTATTTATTTATTTAATATTAAAAATTTATTAATTATTTTTTAATTGATTCTATCTTTATTTAATTTGTTTATTTTAATCTTTCTATTTTTTATACCCGAATTTAATTATTTAATTATGTTTTATTATTATTATTTTTTATTTATTTCACTCCCTCCCAAATTATACAACCAACACAGATCACCAGAATTTAAGGTATGTAGTATACTTATAAACTATACATCTTATACTAAGCATACACATTTAGGTAAAATATACTGTATTTGTATTCTTTGAAGCCTAGCCTAACTTTCCCAAACAGCAGCTACACTATACAATGCAAACAACCAGTCCGTATTACTTGTCAATAACACGTACTAATCACTCACCCTGTACTTTTTATCACTACTAATTTAAAAACAATTATTCGGGCTTCACCGTATGGGCGCCATCTTCTATCTACAACGAAAAAACTCTATCTTTTTAGAGTCAGACTAATTACGCCCCCTATCTTAATTAATACGTAACAGTCTCGAATCCTGAGATTTTTAGCCTACAGGATTCGTTCTCGCGTGACAAAAAGAATAAATTATCCAATCCACTGGAAGTTTTTGGCTTACTATCTTGCTGGCCTGGATTGAATAACTTCTTCGATAATTTGAGTTGCCCCAAATTACCGGTACCCCCCTTTTTATTTACGACTTCCAGTAACTGTATTTATGATTACCCTGTTTCTCAGGGAGAACACGAATTTACTTTATTTTTTGAATTATAATCTCGCAGGTGTGTCCTTAGGAATACCTTTTTGATACAATATATTTTACCCTTTTTTATAATAACGAACCTGAAAATACAACATATAAATGTGTGACCAATTCTAAATAAAACACAGATTTAGAGGATAAATGAAAAAAATTAATTATTTTAATTAACTAAAATAAAACAACTGAAATAAAAAACTTGACACAAGTCAACAAAATAAAATTCAAACAATTTCTCTAATAAAATTAATGGATAATAACTAAATATTTTTCTTTTGAGCAGAAGGCAATTACTTATGAATTTCTTACAATTGATATATAGAAAACAAAAATTTCTATTATTTCTGAATTTAAATTATTTAATTTATTAAATTTATTTAACGAAAAGATTTTTATTCACACATGATTTTGACATTATCTAGTTTATATATTTATTTAATTACACACAAAAAAAAATTATCTCAGGAAAATCAGTGAGACTCTAAAATCGGGCCAATTTTGCCCTTTAAAAAAGGAAATTTGGATTTTCTCAGACCTTGTCCGCCGTGTTGTAGATCCTGAGTCCTGAGATGCGGATGGTCCTCTGGTGTCTGGTTGGTTGAATTTCGATTAAAGTTGTCTTATAGTTTCTCCATGGAGTTCAGAAGGCTGGCTGGTTGTTCGAATCTATTCCCTTCTATCGCTCTCTCTGACGCTGTTTTAATACGTTGGTATTGTAACACTTAAACTTCTTCAAACTATTTTTTAAAAGAGACGTTCGGGCATAGTCACCCCTAGCAACTGTTTTGACGATTTTTTCCAAGAGACCTCTATGAGATTCGTGCGGCTCTTTTTATAGCCAAAAACTATCGTATATCGATACCAATTTTTTTCCCTCACTGGACCGATACGATATTTCCATTTATGGTGTATTTCTATGCAATTTCTTGATTATTTTTGGTGTAGGTGGTTCAGTTATTTATTATTAATTTATTTATTATGTTTACTGTTTTTATATTGTCCTTTTTAATCACTTTTTTCTAATTAATCCTTTAATTTATTTTTGCTGTAAGTTGGTATTCTGGCTCCGCCTCTAACTACGTCACTTATCCTTGAACATTTAAACCCTGCAACTTGCAACTGGCTGATGAAAAAATCTTCATTGTTTTCCTTTTAATTGTCTATAACACTTTTCCTAACAGTTTTTTCGTTTTTTCGTAACCGGTGTATTGTAGCTCTCGACCGCGGCAATTTCCCGCACTTCGAATGACATTTCTCGGACTATTCATTCGCCTTCAATAGCTTACGTAAGAATTTGCGTAATTTACAGTTTTTAATTCTTACACCTTTAAAGTTTTTTCTTTCAAACTTTGTAACTTTGTTTATTTCGTAATTTAAACGCACTAGCCGTGATAACACAATTCTACGACTTCTGGTAGTGATGTAATCCCGTGCATATTTTCACACCTTTGGGTTTGGGGTTTATTTATTAACTGATTTTCCTGAAATTTACACAACTTTTAGATATTAGGTTTTAAACTCTTTTTGCAAAATTTCCACTTCTTATCTTTTTTCCTTTTCATAATATAGCGTGAAAACCATAACTCTTTTGTTTTACTCAAATTTAAATTTTTAATCATTAATTATAGTATAACTTTATTTATTTAATTACTTCTATACAATCCTTTTTTCAAAATTTATTTTTATTTACTTTTATTAGCTTTTATACTTAACCTTTTCTGCTAACTTTTTAAATATCAATTTTTTCCAACTTTTATCAAGAATACTTTTAACTTAAAATTACATTTTATTTTCAAAAATATCAAGGTTTTTTAATTTTTATTAATTTTGAAAAATTTTAAATTCTTCATTCAAATATGCCGTAACGTCTGTTAGTTAATATGAAATAACAGTACTAGATATGTATTGCATACGACTTGTATTACAACTACATATCCTTATACCTTATTATTTCACATTTTCAAAATTCATAAAAAATGATTTTTCAATTCAAAATCCGCCGACATAGGAATTTACCGTTAGAACAAGTCGGTAAGATTTGACCTTGGACCATTTCATAGTTCAATCTCACCGACCGGCTATAAGCAGTAAAAAGTTCTACAAAACATCCAAACCTTGCATTGGGATTATTTTTTGATATTTTTCTTTTTTGACCAAAATATAACCCCATACAACGAATTTCCGTTGTAGTACATTTTTATTGATCTATTACATCAGCAATATCGAGTACTCATTTTCTAATCTCTTATAGATGTATATTTATTATGTAATTGGTTATTGTTTTGCAATATTTCACCGAAAATGTCATTGGAGTTGATTATTCTTATTTATTTACTTTTTTACTGACTAAAATATTCAGATTTGCTTTAGAACGAACTGTACCATGTTTTCAATACAGCCGATTTGACATTTAATTACACAAGCCATTTTGTTTAAAGACATTTACTACAATCTAATATACAATTTCTTACCTGCTCTAACATAATGTAGTATTTTCATATTAATTTAAATTATGGAGTTTCAATTTCTGTACGACATTTACATAAAGTTTGACTCACTTTTGCTTTTTCTAGCTCCTTTAAAATTTTGTTGGATGGTATCGCAAGATCCTTATTTCAGCTAATTATTACCTATGTAGTTTCGAATTTATAAAACCTAGCGTTAGTTACAAATAGTTGATTTTAATATTATTTCAGTTATAGTGAATCTAATTCTTTGTATTGACTTTAATTTTAATTAAGGCTTATTTTTACTTTTAGTTTTAATACTAATTAAATGATTTCAGTTATGAGATCTCCCTTACATGAATGTTTTAAATTACTGACAACTCACATAATTAGCTGTGTATTTCCGTTCATAGCATAGTTTAAGTTACGCTTTACACTCCTATCACCTTTCATTGTCGATAATTATAATTGTTTAAATTTCTGAACTTTCACGTAACACTTAACAGTTGCTTAACACTTTTCATAAAGTTATTTATAGCTTTGAAGTACACTCATTATTTTTTATTTTGAACTTGTTTAATTTGTACTCTTCTCAAATTTATTTTCGAATAGCCTTTTATTTACCTCGGGTTGGTTTGATTCGTGTTGAAAAAGTGATGTGAGTTTTGAAGCTTCTCCCCCACTTTATTTTTACGCGGTTAGCTTTGCATTTCCTTTGGATTTCATAGGTTGAATATTCGTGGGCTTTTTTTTCTGATTGGACGTTCCTTTTTTGCAATTGCCTATTTTACCTTGAAATTCTTTGAGTTCACAGAGCGCATTTCTCAGATTTTCCTGTACAGTTTGCTAATTTCCTAAGGAACTTCAAGTTGAATAACCATATCGTCTTACACATGTGCTTATTTTAATTTTAAACTATACTGCATTGTGGTAACTTAGTTTCTAATAACGTTAATTTTATTTCTCTAATATAATAGATATTCAATTTTTAATATCTCTCTGACAGGTTATGTAAGCAAATCATTCTACATTTTGCATTATAGTCTTTTTACGTATTGATTTCGTACCTATAATGATGTTACTTATCTAATAATACTCATTACCACTATTTTTCACTCGATTTTGCTTTTCTTATTTATGATTCCATCTTTAGTAAAAATAATTTCCAGATAATTAATTTCATACTCCGACTTTTCATTCCTTATTATTATATTCATTTAATACTTATCCCTTCTTTATCATATACAAAACTTATCTTTACTTTTTTAAATCATTCCCATCTTTTTCAAACTTTTATTTCAATTTATACTTTTCGTACATGTCAGTAAGGCAATATCAATTTAAAATAATCTTAAATAAGCACTAACTGAATCTATTTCATTTTAATTAAATAAATAATTTCAATTTATATTTTGTCACATTTTTTAGCAAACATTCAGGCTAAGAGACTTTTTAAACATACTCTATTATGAATCATACAATACAATTTTTTATACAACATACACTTGTCCTTCATTTACAGCTCACATTTTGGGAGTCATCATGCATTAGCTAAATTGGGGATATGTTTCAATATATTTAGTTTATACTCGGTTAGGTACAACAGCTATCTAACTCGTCAATTATTTATTGACGTTGCTATGGTAACATCATCCTTTTCAAACTGAGTAAAAGGCGAATGTTGTTGAAAATTTTACCATTAATCTGTAAATGTTAAAGTTATAAACACATCAATGTAGATAAAATAATAATAAATATGCCGTATCAAAACATTACAAATTTATTGCATAAACCAATCTTCAAAACCAAACAATCATTGTCGTCCTTTCTTCAACAAGACATTTTATTTTAATGGTTGCCCTTTTATTTCTTTATCGGAAATAACTTGCTAAGAAAGGGTTTTCTCTTTCTCCTATATTAACTTTTCCTAATTTTCTTTATATAATTTTTTATTAGTACAGATTAATAAAACAAAAAAATTCCTCCTTTCAAAAAAATAAATAGGCAAAAAAAACCAGGTCAATAATAATAATCTTTGTTATACTACCTCCAATGTACACTTGGGTCTATTACCTGAGAAAAGACACGACTTCGTCTGATTAGCCTAAATTATATGGTCTATTTTATTTCAAAAGACACTACTGAGCAGTACATTTTTATGAATTATACAGTTGTATGTAAATGCACAGTTTAACATTTGTATTCCTTGCCTGAGGCTGTGTAATAAAACTTTCTTAATTCACATTTTTCAGTTTCTATTGAACAAAATTAAATTAAAGACACATCATTTACAAATATTTAAACTAAATATAAATGTACGGATAAAATATTTTCATAAAATATTAAATAATTACTTTTCAGCTGTCTTGTGATATGTTCTTAAGTTAACGACTGGAAACTAACTTTGTTTTCAGAATCTGTGTCTGAACTGAAATAAATGGATTGTTTTAAAGATAAACCATTCAGTCTTGTTTCGACACATGTCAATAGAACATAGATTACTGCATGTGATTTCTGTAAACTTTCATTTGCCAGACAAGTACTGGTTGACATATTTGTAAACTTATTGGTTAACGCAACTTTAAACATATTATTGATATAATTCACTAAAACAACCTATAAAATCATATTTAAAACAAAAGTAATATAGTTATAAGGACATTTATTAAATTTTTTTAGCCTTTTACAGTTGTTTGAATGAAATGTGTGAATTTATAATTCCTACTCCTACAATAATTTTAATAATTCTTATTAAATCCAGACAAACATTTCAACAAAAAGTATATAACTAAATATTGTATAATTTAAAACACCCTTCATTCGTCTTATAAAAACAATTATTTAATTTATAATTTCAACGCCAACAACTGTACAAAACATTTATTGTACAACTGTGTTTCTCTTTGGCCTATGACAAACTAATCTGATCCTTGTTAATAATAAAGGTATAATACAAAATTAAGGAAATGAAGTAAAGGAATTTAGTTCTGCTTAATTAAGTTCTTTGAACCAGTTAAAACTCTCCTTTGACTAGAGTTATAAATGACTCACTGAAATCCCACCACGCTTTCATTTATAAATAAAACAGTCTAACTATTTTCCAAACCCTTTATTAAATTATCTTCGAATATAAAATGCTGTTAGTGAAAAGAACTTAAGAAGTTTTTGCATTAAAATAATATTTCGTAGGATAATATTTATTGGTTTTGTTTAAATAGTCAAACTATATTTAATCAGTTACGAATCTTGGTACATTGAAGTATAAAAGTTATTTGATAATGGTTTCATAGTGTTAATATGGTTTAATCGGACATTTTACCTTCATTTGTGGATATGAAACAAAACAAATACACGACGTATTATAAAGTGATAAGTAGAGTATACAAGTAAAGATGATTATAATGCATTTTTTAATGTTTGATGGGTTTGTTATTGATTACGTTTGTATTTAATCTTAGTTTTACCTACTCAGGTCTAACTTTAAGCCTGGGTTCTATTTTAAGGTTATAGATTTAGTTTTAGTTTCCAACAATCACCTAGACTACTAAAGTTGGTGTTTTTCACTTTTATGTTTTAGGTTTATCACAGGCGTTAATTAATAGTCTCGAAGCGCCGAGTATTAGTTTGTTTTATTTACAGAAATCACGAAATGTCAAATTAAATTACAATAATAATTTTGTGCATTGATTATTATTGTATGTATTTGTATATGTGTATGTGTTTTTATGGCAATATGGGTAGAATATTTTACAGTAGACTTTTTTAATTAATTTTTTTTTTTTAGTTTTCTCGAAGAGATTCTAACCGGTATTATACTTTTGAACACAAAATATATTGCCGTTATTTTAAAAGAAATATCTGTGTTTGTTTTCGTTCTAGGCTATATGTCGAATTTTCCAATATAAATATTTTTTTAATGGAATCCTTTTTTTCTAGAATGATGGTTTGAAGTTTATAGTCCAAAAAACTATAAGATGATATGAAATTAGAAGGACTTTTTTTTTATGGATCTAAAATATTTCTGAAATTACTTATTTAGTATTATTTGAAATTAAACATAATTTATTTCACAAAATGTTTTCAATAGGAGACGCAAATTTTTCTATTTAGTAATTATAAACGTATAGTTTTAAGACATCCAAAATGTAATATTAAATAAAAATACATTAACAATTGGTGAATGATAAAATGGCAGTTCCAATAAGGTATTGTGTATTTGTATCAACTGAAGATGTTGACATATTCATTGAAATTTTGTTTTGAAAAAATAAACAGTTAATTGTAGAAAGAAAAAAAATTATTTGGTGATTGAAGTTGTCTCAAGTGTTGTTCACTTGAAATGAAATAATTTGACAAACATATTCAAATCTGTGTGATTTAGTTCTAAAAATGATTTTTCTGTTCTTTTTACTATATGCAAAAGTCGTGTAGTCATCAAACATTGACTAAATAAATCACATGGTTGAAGTTCAGTAGCCATGTTTTTTTACCTCTTTCGACCAAAAGTCAAGATATAAAATAAGAGAATTATTATTGTCTCCGTTTAATTCTCTTTTTCGATTTTTTCTACATTAGAAAAGTTAGTTACTATTTACAAAATATTTAACGAACAAACACACATTTAAAATACTAAACGATTCCAACTATACTGATGTTTTTTTACATTACTTCAATACAAGTCAGTTCTCCGACACAGAGATCTTAAAACAACTGATAAATTCTCCTTGTGTTTTACCAGACACTTTTAAGTATCCTTTCAACAGGAGTATAGAGAGATTTTACAGCAAACTTGCATCAAATGTTATTTTAATCTATAAAACTACTTCACTACCATTTTCTCTCGATGCTTTTTTCTTTATCCTTGAACTTAGCATCACTTAACCTGAAATATTTACGTGTACACTAAAGTATACATTGGCAACAAAAGAGGTTGCCTAGCAACATCTAAGAAGATTGCGGAGTAGAATGTTATACGCACTTGGGAACTAACAGCAGTTTATTAATTAGTAGAACAAACTGTTTGTACAAACCACAAGTTAATGATTCTATTAACAAATAAAGTACATATTTCAAATATTTGGAAATTCAAGTCCTTCAGTTAACTAAAGCAATTCAAATAAATTAAAACTGACATAGTTGCGAAAATTGGTTTAGTTTAGCTTTTATATCATTAGAAATTATTGTAAATGTAAACTTATTAAGTTTCTGTTACACTTAAATAGAAAAACACTGTTTGAGTCTTATAAAATAAACACGCGTTTTTTTCTGTAATATCTACTTATGTAAACAGGAAATAATCTCTCTCTTTTACACATACTGTAACTTTTCACTCTCTGTATGTCTGTCTCCCTCTCTCTCTCTTTCTCTCTATCTATCTATCTATCTATCTTTATCTCTATCTCTATCTCTCTCTATCGCTGTGTATCTATTATTTTTCTAAATTATTTTATTTTATATCAGATATACATAGACTTACTACTCGATCTTCTTCAGTTACCCTTCAAATTTCTCTTCATCCCATTTCTTCTATCTTTATTAAATCCTTTAACGGTTTCCTGCTGCAGAATATGGAATTGTCTTCCCAGTAGGATCAGGAGGAGTTAGAGTTTGTTCAGATTAAAAATTAAACTAAACCCGCATTTTCAGAACGAAGGGTCGAATGGAGGGACATCACCCTCCTTCCTGTTCCATTCATGTAACGCACAACACATTGATATTTGAGTTTAATCTCACTGGAGTGTATATATTATTTTTATTTATTTATGTGTGTGTGTCTGTTGGTGTATGTGTATATATTTCTGTAGTATTGTTATGAGGTACAATTGTATTAAACAGTACATTTAAATCACTATTATTATTATTATTATTATTATTGTTTGTTATTTTATATTACGTATTAGTTTTGTGTTTGTTCTGTCTGGAGAGTGGAATGTATTGTTGTTGTTTTTTTTAAATTTTGATGGGTTCAGTAGAATGGGCTTTGTAGCTTCGACTGCGCCCAAATAAAGTAGATAGTTCAGTTCTCTCTCTCTCTCTCTCTCTCTCTCTCTCTCTCTCTCTCTCTCTCTCTCTCTCTCTCTCTCTCTCTCTCTCTCTCTCTCTCTCTCTCTCTCTCTCTCTCTCTCTCTCTCTCTCTCTCTCTCTCTCTCTCTCTCTCTCTCTCTTTCCCTCTCATTTTCTTTTTCTCACTATCTTTATATTCACTGTTTATGAGCTTATAACGCTGATCCGATCATAATGCAATTTTCTTTCCTATGTATATACGATATCAGGTTAGGTTTAGTCTTTATTTGATTCAAATTTATTCATTAGGTCCCAAGTTATATTTATCACATTAATTTTTTCCAAAGGTCATAAGAAAAACAAAATGTTTGACATGTCTTCACATTTTCATAAAATTTTCAGCGACAAAATATCTATTGTATTTGACGAGATTTTTTTAATCAGTGCAAAGGTTCCACAGTTTTAATGACTATTTACTACTAAGTAAGATGAAAACCATATTCTTCAGTATATTTTTAAGGTTTCAGCCAAAACATACATTTTATCAAAACGGATTTTGGTAACTTTTATAACGGTTTATTATTGTCGTTTAACCATATTTAACTAGACGTATAACTTTAATAACATCAAAGCGAAAAGATTATATTATTTGTATTATAGTACTTACGTCAAGCAGTTGTTTTGTTGATATTTAATGTGTCATTACAGCTGTTTCGGTATTACCAATACCATCATCAGATGACAAAACACTCACATGCAAACAGTAATATACAATGCACAAAAATAAAGTTACAGCTGTAAGGTCATATTCAATATCAACAACAAAGACTGCTTGACGTTAGTACTATAATACAAAATTATCACAAAACAATCATTACGCAATATGGAAATTTACCAAAAGATAATATTTAAACCAGTGAAATAATAGGGTCTGGATTGGAAAAGAACAAGAGTTAGTCGAAAGAGCCCTAATAGGAGGAAAGATGAAGGAGAGTGATTTATCCCAAGACTACATGAATGGAGATGTAGATCCAGCTACTTTCCATCTTAAATGCCAAGCCTCAAAAACTGTTTATCCGATATTCATACTATTTACTTTCTTATCTAAAAACGTTATCTGGTTAAATATTACATGTTTGATTAAAATTGGTTCAAACATTATAAGTTAATTAATTTCAATGTTGGTACACAACATTATAATTAAAGTAATGATTTTTGTTTTTTGTTTTTTGTTTTTTTTTTTTTTTTTTTTTTTTTTTTTTTTTTTTTTTTTTTTTATTGCTTCAGATGTTTAAAATATAAGTTATAAGTAATTTTTTCTTCAATGCTGCCTTTGGACATTGCTCGGGAGAGTATGACTTCTTTTGACGCAGAGCGTCAATAGTCTATGAATTATGAAACTATTTAGGGAAATTGTGTGCAAGGAAAGTTTAGTTTTGGAATATGTTAAAAGATAATAATTAATTATCATGTTTGTTCAAATTGATATGTTACTATTAAACCACTTTTTTTTATTATTAATATTATTATTATTATTAGATTTATCACTTGAAAACGATAGTTCATCAAAAATCTCGATACGTCGGTATTAATTTCAAACATTAATAATGGCACATGTGTCAAAAATTTTACTAATAACATGAACAATCAATTATTGCCCATTAACTGTAAATAAATAGATTTAAAATAAAAACAATTTATTATTTCACCAGTACAAAGTTGGCACAGTACTTCATTACAGAAGTGCAAAAAATACTAATAACTAAAAGATGTATAAAGGAAAAGTACTTCTGTTTGTGATGGCAATGGACATATTGAGCGTTGTTTAATCCAATATCCTTAGAAGGTACACTATCATAACGGATATATCAGTAAACAATTTTTCAAAAACGTAACTTCAAAACATTCTTCTAAATTGAAGAGCAATTTGAAAAATATTTTCTTATTTCAAAAAAGAAGATTTTATTAATTGTACGAAAATAAAAATGTACCTCATTATAGATAATGTTTGACGAGGTTGTTTCTGAAGAAATTAGGTTATACAAAATTTATTAAGTGTGAAAAAATATAGAACACCTTCATAACAAGTTTGTTCTAATCTTACAGTGCAGACAGCCATAACAATTGACCGTAGAAAGTGTGAGAGGTAAATTGTTGTTTTACTATTTTAGAGAACATAGAAGCAGCCTCGTTTATCATCAGATTAGTTAAATATTGTTTTCCTTTAGAAGGAAGGACAGCAGAAAGGACATCTACTCACAAAGTAAACTGAACTTCCTTATGTGTTCACATTTATTTTGATAATATGAACGTGTTTGTTTCTGTTGGAGTGGTTTTTAAGATATTAAAATTTAATTGACAATATAAAACTCAACACTAATGTGATAGGACTACATTTACTATTATTACTATGACATTGTTGTTATTATTGGTCGATTTGTTTAAGAATTTGATTTTAGATAGAAGATGCAAAAATCTTCAAGTTTTTAAAAATTGCATAATGTTGATTCTATAAAATATTTCAAACGGCTGTCATTTTATTAATGTTTTGGAGTTTATTATTTTAAAATAAAACGTAAGCAAATATTAATATCTATATATAAACTAAGTTTAGCTTCTAAGATCCTCTTTGTCGTAGCAATTCTTCAGTATCTTCTAAGCTCTATCATTCTTAGCTTTTCCTTCACGTCCTCGAATCATTTCTTCAGGTATCTTCTAGATTTTCTACTGACTTCGAGCATATCAATTTAAATATGTATACGGAAAATATCATTTCCTCCTTTCTCTTAATACCTGCTATTAACGTAATTAACATTTCTTTTACTATTTTCATCAACCAGATTGTACATACAATTTCTCTTTATTTTTGTTTGTTTTATTCACCATACACCTCTATCAAAGATAAGCCCAGTTTAGTTTTTCCTTCAAGATTTTATTTTCATTATAATTTTGTTCCTATTTCTTTTCATAGAGCACATGTCTTATTACTGTTTTATAAATGCTTAGCTTTACTGTTCTAGACACTGACATCTCAACAGCTTTAGAAATGAAAAACAACATTTGTTAGCTTCTGTTAATCTTTTCATAGAGCCCATGTCTTATTACTGTTTTATAAATGGTTAGCTTTACTGTTTTAGACACTGACATCTTAACAACTTTAGAAATGAAAATAACATATGTTAATCTTTTTCTTGTTTCCGCAAAAACAATTTTATTATGATTCAGTACTGATCCAAGATATTTAAAACGTTATACTCTAACAAAACTACAATCATTATGAGATTCATTTCTTTTATATATCCAAGTCACTGAATGTACTAATCATTAACCTTTTTACTATCCGTCACGTGACTGCTTTTATGCTTTAGACGAGTTTCAGAGTATCTTCTCCATCTTCAGAGTCCACTCAACAAAATAAAAACATGAAACTTTTGAAGTACAAAGAAAATACTACTTTCATAGCAACCAAGTGTGGAAACATCTTACCGAAATTCACTTCCATAAAACCAAACATAACAACAGCATTACTAACAAATAATAATATCAAAAATTACTTGATAAAAATCCAGACAAAACATTAGAACAAAAACTGGTTTTTATAAAATAATATTCGACAAATGTAACTAATTATATATAAGCCTAACAGGAAGAGCTTTCCATAATGGATTTAAAAGAAAAAATACCGAAATACGATTGTGAAACGTGAAAATGCAGAGTCCTTGGAAATCATTAAGTGCATACCTTACGCGACGCATCTCGTAAATTTTTATTAATGTATGTTAAGTATTTGTTTTGTTATTTAATAATATATTGACGAACTCAGTAGACCGATGACTCTGAATATGGATAAGATACTAAAAAACCCGTAAGAAATGTAAACGAAGTCACGTGACGAATAGATTAACAAACCTATTGGAGCGAGGACACTGATACTAAGCAACGCGTCAGAAGTGTAAGTGTAGTCACGTGATGAGTAGCAAAAATAATTACATTGATGAACTCAGTAGCGCGAGAACTTTAAAGATGGAGCAGATAATAAGAATCGCGTCAGAATATAACGAAGTCACGTGATGGATAGGAAAAATAAAATATTGACGAACTCAGTAGACCGATGACTCTGAATATGGATAAGATACTAAAAAACCCGTAAGAAATGTAAACGAAGTCACGTGACGAATAGATTAACAAACCTATTGGAGCGAGGACACTGATACTAAGCAACGCGTCAGAAGTGTAAGTGTAGTCACGTGATGAGTAGCAAAAATAATTACATTGATGAACTCAGTAGCGCGAGAACTTTAAAGATGGAGCAGATAATAAGAATCGCGTCAGAATATAACGAAGTCACGTGATGGATAGGAAAAATAAAATATTGACGAACTCAGTAGACCGATGACTCTGAATATGGATAAGATACTAAAAAACCCGTAAGAAATGTAAACGAAGTCACGTGACGAATAGATTAACAAACCTATTGGAGCGAGGACACTGATACTAAGCAACGCGTCAGAAGTGTAAGTGTAGTCACGTGATGAGTAGCAAAAATAATTACATTGATGAACTCAGTAGCGCGAGAACTTTAAAGATGGAGCAGATAATAAGAATCGCGTCAGAATATAACGAAGTCACGTGATGGATAGGAAAAATAAAATATTGACGAACTCAGTAGACCGATGACTCTGAATATGGATAAGATACTAAAAAACCCGTAAGAAATGTAAACGAAGTCACGTGACGAATAGATTAACAAACCTATTGGAGCGAGGACACTGATACTAAGCAACGCGTCAGAAGTGTAAGTGTAGTCACGTGATGAGTAGCAAAAATAATTACATTGATGAACTCAGTAGCGCGAGAACTTTAAAGATGGAGCAGATAATAAGAATCGCGTCAGAATATAACGAAGGCACGTGATGGATAGGAAAAATAAAATATTGACGAACTCAGTAGACCGATGACTCTGAATATGGATAAGATACTAAAAAACCCGTAAGAAATGTAAACGAAGTCACGTGACGAATAGATTAACAAACCTATTGGAGCGAGGACACTGATACTAAGCAACGCGTCAGAAGTGTAAGTGTAGTCACGTGATGAGTAGCAAAAATAATTACATTGATGAACTCAGTAGCGCGAGAACTTTAAAGATGGAGCAGATAATAAGAATCGCGTCAGAATATAACGAAGGCACGTGATGGATAGGAAAAATAAAATATTGACGAACTCAGTAGACCGATGACTCTGAATATGGATAAGATACTAAAAAACCCGTAAGAAATGTAAACGAAGTCACGTGACGAATAGATTAACAAACCTATTGGAGCGAGGACACTGATACTAAGCAACGCGTCAGAAGTGTAAGTGTAGTCACGTGATGAGTAGCAAAAATAATTACATTGATGAACTCAGTAGCGCGAGAACTTTAAAGATGGAGCAGATAATAAGAATCGCGTCAGAATATAACGAAGTCACGTGATGGATAGGAAAAATAAAATATTGACGAACTCAGTAGACCGATGACTCTGAATATGGATAAGATACTAAAAAACCCGTAAGAAATGTAAACGAAGTCACGTGACGAATAGATTAACAAACCTATTGGAGCGAGGACACTGATACTAAGCAACGCGTCAGAAGTGTAAGTGTAGTCACGTGATGAGTAGCAAAAATAATTACATTGATGAACTCAGTAGCGCGAGAACTTTAAAGATGGAGCAGATAATAAGAATCGCGTCAGAATATAACGAAGTCACGTGATGGATAGGAAAAATAAAATATTGACGAACTCAGTAGACCGATGACTCTGAATATGGATAAGATACTAAAAAACCCGTAAGAAATGTAAACGAAGTCACGTGACGAATAGATTAACAAACCTATTGGAGCGAGGACACTGATACTAAGCAACGCGTCAGAAGTGTAAGTGTAGTCACGTGATGAGTAGCAAAAATAATTACATTGATGAACTCAGTAGCGCGAGAACTTTAAAGATGGAGCAGATAATAAGAATCGCGTCAGAATATAACGAAGGCACGTGATGGATAGGAAAAATAAAATATTGACGAACTCAGTAGACCGATGACTCTGAATATGGATAAGATACTAAAAAACCCGTAAGAAATGTAAACGAAGTCACGTGACGAATAGATTAACAAACCTATTGGAGCGAGGACACTGATACTAAGCAACGCGTCAGAAGTGTAAGTGTAGTCACGTGATGAGTAGCAAAAATAATTACATTGATGAACTCAGTAGCGCGAGAACTTTAAAGATGGAGCAGATAATAAGAATCGCGTCAGAATATAACGAAGTCACGTGATGGATAGGAAAAATAAAATATTGACGAACTTAGTAGAGCTAGGACACTGAAGATGGAGCGGATAATACGTAACGTATCAAAAGCTTAAACGAAGTCACGTGATGGATAGGAAAAATAATATATTGACGAGAGCTAGGACTCTGAAGATGGAGCGGATAATACGTAACGTATCAAAAGCTTAAACGAAGTCACGTGTTGGATAGGAAAAATAATATATTGACGAGAGCTAGGACTCTGAAGATGGAGCGGATAATACGTAACGTATCAAAAGCTTAAACGAAGTCACGTGTTGGATAGGAAAAATAATATATTGACGAGAGCTAGGACTCTGAAGATGGAGCGGATAATACGTAACGTATCAAAAGCTTAAACGAAGTCACGTGATGGATAGGATAAATAATATATTGACGAACTTAGTATAGCTAGGACTCTGAAGATGGAGCGGATAATACGTAACGTATCAAAAGCTTAAACGAAGTCACGTGATGGATAGGATAAATAATATATTGACGAACTTAGTATAGCTAGGACTCTGAAGATGGAGCGGATAATACGTAACGTATCAAAAGCTTAAACGAAGTCACGTGATGGATAGGAAAAATAATATATTGACGAACTTAGTATAGCTAAGACTCTGAAGATGGAGCGGATAATACGTAACGTATCAAAAGCTTAAACGAAGTCACGTGATGGATAGGATAAATAATATATTGACGAACTTAGTATAGCTAGGACTCTGAAGATGGAGCGGATAATACGTAACGTATCAAAAGCTTAAACGAAGTCACGTGTTGGATAGGAAAAATAATATATTGACGAGAGCTAGGACTCTGAAGATGGAGCGGATAATACGTAACGTATCAAAAGCTTAAACGAAGTCACGTGATGGATAGGATAAATAATATATTGACGAACTTAGTATAGCTAGGACTCTGAAGATGGAGCGGATAATACGTAACGTATCAAAAGCTTAAACGAAGTCACGTGATGGATAGGATAAATAATATATTGACGAACTTAGTATAGCTAGGACTCTGAAGATGGAGCGGATAATACGTAACGTATCAAAAGCTTAAACGAAGTCACGTGATGGATAGGAAAAATAATATATTGACGAACTTAGTATAGCTAGGACTCTGAAGATGGAGCGGATAATACGTAACGTATCAAAAGCTTAAACGAAGTCACGTGATGGATAGGAAAAATAATATATTGACGAACTTAGTATAGCTAGGACTCTGAAGATGGAGCGGATAATACGTAACGTATCAAAAGCTTAAACGAAGTCACGTGATGGATAGGATAAATAATATATTGACGAACTTAGTATAGCTAGGACTCTGAAGATGGAGCGGATAATACGTAACGTATCAAAAGCTTAAACGAAGTCACGTGATGGATAGGAAAAATAATATATTGACGAACTTAGTATAGCTAGGACTCTGAAGATGGAGCGGATAATACGTAACGTATCAAAAGCTTAAACGAAGTCACGTGATGGATAGGAAAAATAATATATTGACGAACTTAGTATAGCTAGGACTCTGAAGATGGAGCGGATAATACGTAACGTATCAAAAGCTTAAACGAAGTCACGTGATGGATAGGATAAATAATATATTGACGAACTTAGTATAGCTAGGACTCTGAAGATGGAGCGGATAATACGTAACGTATCAAAAGCTTAAACGAAGTCACGTGATGGATAGGAAAAATAATATATTGACGAACTTAGTATAGCTAGGACTCTGAAGATGGAGCGGATAATACGTAACGTATCAAAAGCTTAAACGAAGTCACGTGATGGATAGGAAAAATAATATATTGACGAACTTAGTATAGCTAGGACTCTGAAGATGGAGCGGATAATACGTAACGTATCAAAAGCTTAAACGAAGTCACGTGATGGATAGGATAAATAATATATTGACGAACTTAGTATAGCTAGGACTCTGAAGATGGAGCGGATAATACGTAACGTATCAAAAGCTTAAACGAAGTCACGTGATGGATAGGAAAAATAATATATTGACGAACTTAGTATAGCTAGGACTCTGAAGATGGAGCGGATAATACGTAACGTATCAAAAGCTTAAACGAAGTCACGTGATGGATAGGAAAAATAATATATTGACGAACTTAGTATAGCTAGGACTCTGAAGATGGAGCGGATAATACGTAACGTATCAAAAGCTTAAACGAAGTCACGTGATGGATAGGATAAATAATATATTGACGAACTTAGTATAGCTAGGACTCTGAAGATGGAGCGGATAATACGTAACGTATCAAAAGCTTAAACGAAGTCACGTGATGGATAGGAAAAATAATATATTGACGAACTTAGTATAGCTAGGACTCTGAAGATGGAGCGGATAATACGTAACGTATCAAAAGCTTAAACGAAGTCACGTGATGGATAGGAAAAATAATATATTGACGAACTTAGTATAGCTAGGACTCTGAAGATGGAGCGGATAATACGTAACGTATCAAAAGCTTAAACGAAGTCACGTGATGGATAGGAAAAATAATATATTGACGAACTTAGTATAGCTAGGACTCTGAAGATGGAGCGGATAATACGTAACGTATCAAAAGCTTAAACGAAGTCACGTGATGGATAGGATAAATAATATATTGACGAACTTAGTATAGCTAGGACTCTGAAGATGGAGCGGATAATACGTAACGTATCAAAAGCTTAAACGAAGTCACGTGATGGATAGGATAAATAATATATTGACGAACTTAGTATAGCTAGGACTCTGAAGATGGAGCGGATAATACGTAACGTATCAAAAGCTTAAACGAAGTCACGTGATGGATAGGAAAAATAATATATTGACGAACTTAGTATAGCTAAGACTCTGAAGATGGAGCGGATAATACGTAACGTATCAAAAGCTTAAACGAAGTCACGTGATGGATAGGATAAATAATATATTGACGAACTTAGTATAGCTAGGACTCTGAAGATGGAGCGGATAATACGTAACGTATCAAAAGCTTAAACGAAGTCACGTGATGGATAGGATAAATAATATATTGACGAGAGCTAGGACTCTGAAGATGGAGCGGATAATACGTAACGTATCAAAAGCTTAAACGAAGTCACGTGTTGGATAGGAAAAATAATATATTGACGAGAGCTAGGACTCTGAAGATGGAGCGGATAATACGTAACGTATCAAAAGCTTAAACGAAGTCACGTGTTGGATAGGAAAAATAATATATTGACGAGAGCTAGGACTCTGAAGATGGAGCGGATAATACGTAACGTATCAAAAGCTTAAACGAAGTCACGTGATGGATAGGATAAATAATATATTGACGAACTTAGTATAGCTAGGACTCTGAAGATGGAGCGGATAATACGTAACGTATCAAAAGCTTAAACGAAGTCACGTGATGGATAGGATAAATAATATATTGACGAACTTAGTATAGCTAGGACTCTGAAGATGGAGCGGATAATACGTAACGTATCAAAAGCTTAAACGAAGTCACGTGATGGATAGGATAAATAATATATTGACGAACTTAGTATAGCTAGGACTCTGAAGATGGAGCGGATAATACGTAACGTATCAAAAGCTTAAACGAAGTCACGTGATGGATAGGAAAAATAATATATTGACGAACTTAGTATAGCTAAGACTCTGAAGATGGAGCGGATAATACGTAACGTATCAAAAGCTTAAACGAAGTCACGTGATGGATAGGATAAATAATATATTGACGAACTTAGTATAGCTAGGACTCTGAAGATGGAGCGGATAATACGTAACGTATCAAAAGCTTAAACGAAGTCACGTGATGGATAGGATAAATAATATATTGACGAACTTAGTATAGCTAGGACTCTGAAGATGGAGCGGATAATACGTAACGTATCAAAAGCTTAAACGAAGTCACGTGATGGATAGGAAAAATAATATATTGACGAACTTAGTATAGCTAGGACTCTGAAGATGGAGCGGATAATACGTAACGTATCAAAAGCTTAAACGAAGTCACGTGATGGATAGGATAAATAATATATTGACGAACTTAGTATAGCTAGGACTCTGAAGATGGAGCGGATAATACGTAACGTATCAAAAGCTTAAACGAAGTCACGTGATGGATAGGATAAATAATATATTGACGAACTTAGTATAGCTAGGACTCTGAAGATGGAGCGGATAATACGTAACGTATCAAAAGCTTAAACGAAGTCACGTGATGGATAGGATAAATAATATATTGACGAACTTAGTATAGCTAGGACTCTGAAGATGGAGCGGATAATACGTAACGTATCAAAAGCTTAAACGAAGTCACGTGATGGATAGGATAAATAATATATTGACGAACTTAGTATAGCTAGGACTCTGAAGATGGAGCGGATAATACGTAACGTATCAAAAGCTTAAACGAAGTCACGTGATGGATAGGATAAATAATATATTGACGAACTTAGTATAGCTAAGACTCTGAAGATGGAGCGGATAATACGTAACGTATCAAAAGCTTAAACGAAGTCACGTGATGGATAGGATAAATAATATATTGACGAACTTAGTATAGCTAGGACTCTGAAGATGGAGCGGATAATACGTAACGTATCAAAAGCTTAAACGAAGTCACGTGATGGATAGGATAAATAATATATTGACGAACTTAGTATAGCTAAGACTCTGAAGATGGAGCGGATAATACGTAACGTATCAAAAGCTTAAACGAAGTCACGTGATGGATAGGAAAAATAATATATTGACGAACTTAGTATAGCTAGGACTCTGAAGATGGAGCGGATAATACGTAACGTATCAAAAGCTTAAACGAAGTCACGTGATGGATAGGAAAAAGGTAACTAAGAAAATATTGTTTTTAGTGATACCAAACCACTGATACCAGCACAGATACCAAATATTTAAAATTTGAAACTCTATCAAAACTATAATTATTAGCTTCAAATACTACTACAGGATCATTATTCACCACTTACAATACCCTTCCAGCTCTCCCGTAGAATTAACGCAACTTCTCTTCATAACAGGTATTCCACTCTACGCCTTGTTATTAGCCAACAAACAATACATCCTGTAGGTAACGTGACACCCTACCATCCCTCCCCCTCCCCCTCCTGCTATACATCATCGTGTCATCTCAGTTTGCTGCAGATACATTTACCTATTCAGATAAAACAACAAAACCTTATACGACTTCCCGTCTTAACAAAACATTTTCCTCTTGTAATAAGTTCATTTCTTTTATCCTTTTTGTTTTTCTAAGGATCACGTTTTGTATTAAGCTTACTGACTTTGTGGATTCGTACTACCACAGAAGTAAGAGAGCTGAACAAGGACGCTCCTACAATGTCTACAAATTTGGATAAAACACTTAATATTCATTCTTAAAATTACTTTTAATTTGTACACATATACGAACAAAATGTTTAATACAACCTAAGTTATATAATTCGTTAGTAACTAAAAATAATAACAGTGATTGGCTGTTTCACGTACTCCAGCTTAAAGTAATGTTTTCCATCTGTTCACAGGATGGTGGAAGATGGCCACTAATAGGATCTAAGACTGTATTAGACACAATAAACTTTAAATAGGAAATCTTTCTTACTTTTTATTATGTGAATTAAAAATATCTTTTGTAATTTTGAAACGCCGACGTCATGTTACAATACGACGATCAACTTACATTTGTTTAAATAGCAAAATAGCAACACTGGTTTTGTACTTTTTATTCTTGGATATTTTTTTAATAAACCTAATCGTTTAGAATATATAAAAATAATATTGAATATATATTTTTATTTATTTACTCAAGTTTTAGTGGGTGATTTCAATTAGTTTTTTTTTTTTTTGTTATTCGTAGACTTGAATTTATTAAATTATTTCACTTTTGCATTACTACCTTAAAACAGTTTGTTGTATTATGCTACATTAAGCCTGAAACAACTGTTTGGATACGACAATGAAAAAGTAATGATTATGTAAAATACACTTTGACTTAATCAAATAGCTTCTCTGCCTTACTATTCTGTACATTTTATTAAAATAAATTTTATAAAATATATGTATATGTTTATTATATAAAACAAATTTTAAACCACAAACTATAAATCGAGTAAATTTTAAATTCTCAATCCCTTTTTTAATCACAGATTCTAAACAGTTGGATTTATTTTTTAAAAAAAAAACAGTATTACAATTTAAAAATAACTGTACAAAATTTTAAATAAAAGAAACATTAAGGTTTTTCTTGTTTCTAAAGAAGAAAGACAAATCATCTGATCTATCCTTGATTGAGTTGAGAAAGTAACCCAGATACATTTTATATTAGATCTTTTGACAAATTCATTCTGGAGTTGTTACTAATGACAAATAGTGACGTCATAGAGATGGAATACCTTCAAATAATCTGGTCATAATTCATAGTAAATGATTAGAAAATTTATACAATCTGAAAGAGAGATTTATACTGTACTAGGGTTTTTACTTTTTTCATAAATATCTAAAAATGATATTAGAGATGCGTGAAAAATAATCGATATTGAATATTTCATGGAACTATCGGGGTTTAGTACCACTGAAAAAATTAATTAGATGACCGCCAACATATTACTTACCCTGCCCCATCACACAATGTAATACAAGCAGATCCCCTAAATGTAATGTTCAAAAGTTGATTTCTTAGGCCTTGTAGGAAATTTTAAATTGTATTAGTATATCAAGACGTCATTTCCAAGAGCAGTTTCTACACAGGTTTTCTGAACCTCATAATTGTGTATGTAATACTTTCTTGACGTCTGCTGAGCGATAATGGTTTTCGTAAATGGTGATTTATTAACGGGTTTCCACTCGCTTCGCTCGTGTCAATGTCATGGTCCAGACAAGCCTCAAGGCTGTGCCTATATGAAGAAGTTTCCACATGCCCGTGTCAGTTTAGCGGACCTGCAGGATCTCGTAATAATAGAAGTATCTCATTTCCGTCAATAACTTCGCTGTTTCTCATCGTAGAGATGTGGGGGTTACAATCATTGCGTGCTAAATTGAAATCTGAACATTTTAATCTAATTCATTGTGTTAGTATAGAAACAAAGTACAGTTTTTAAAGACAATTTAATTTCAGCTAAAATAAACAGAAAACCTATTTATTAAATTGTTTGTATTCACTCAATTCCACTCTGTTTGACGTTCTCTGTTCCCACGTAAAAATTTCTATTATAACACAGACAATGATACTTTCGAATTTCAATTTACTGGACTACCTTGAAAAATAAAGTAAAAGCTTCGTGGAAAAAAGAAGTTAAAACTTTTGATGTTTTCACAGAAACTTGAGTTTATAAAATACAATTTCTTAAAGCGTACTTCAAAAATGTTCTGAGGTGTAAGTTTCCATTACTGTTTACTTTAGAAATAAAGAATTCTACTTTACTTAATTAGCTGATAGATACAAAAAGACGATCTTGCTTGTTGTTTTTTCTAAAAATAAGCTCGTCAATTAGTGTTGCAAGCATTAAGTACCGTACAGAAGTAAAATCTTCTTTTTTTACCGATTCATTTATTTCTCTTTCTATATCATTTCTCACCCCCATGTTGGTGACGTTTTAAAGTCCGATACTTTCTCACACAATCAAGTTCAACCAAAACTCTATAGTTTTGGCTATTCTGTTCTGTCGACGAATTCCATATTCACAGGTGTTACAATCTTTAAATAGTTTATTGTTTCTATAATAAAATTAATATTTTCAAGCAAAGCTTAAAAAATAGTAATATTTTTGTAAGTTTATATTTAGAAATTAAAAATTATAAGTTGAATGCAACGAATTATAAGTTGAATAACGTTTATAATTAGTTTTATTAAGACTGGTTATATTTTGTAGATATATTTTCGAATCTTGTCGCATACAATGAAAATTAAACAAAAACAAAAGTTATATGACAACTTTTTCAAATCTTGGAATATCTTTTCTTATACTTTTCTTTAATTTCTATTTCCTCGTGTAATATTCTAAGTCATTAAGATTAATATATCCACTGAAAGTGGATTTTTTAAAAATCTGTTTCGTTAATATATACTCAGCAAAGGAACATAATATTCTTCCTTAGTAAAGACGTTTTGTAAAACTGTTTTTTTATCTGTAATAGTCTATAAAACGTTATCTGTAAAGTCCAAGGTCAATCTTTCTCTGTATCTCTCACTTATATCTCTGTGACAGACTGACAGACTACTCTACAATGCAATATCCTGTTTGAACCTCATTTAGTCTCTGATCAGCTGTCAAATGCTAAACTAGTGTAAGTAATATAAAAATCAAGAGGTGTTTGTTTCTAAAATCCATGAAATTTAATAGTAAATGATTTAAAGTAAACATTGATATCTTCAAGTGAGTCAAAATAATTAAAAATATCTCTTAATATCAATCTTGAAGTGAATTTTTTAAAAAATCTAATGATTTTGGTACTTAACTATTTATTTGGTATTTACCCGTATCGGCCTTATCTACACAATCAGGTAAAACAAACAAAAATAATAAAATTGTATACTAGCTATCATCATATTTGATTTCTAAATGATTTTAGAAGTTGCTAAATATTTCAACAAATTTTCTTAACCATTGTAACTATTTTTTTATTAAATACGTGCAGGTGAGCACTGTCTAAATCTGTCTAGAGCTGTTTAATCCTGATTTTATGTCTCGTCTCGTGTAAATTAAAAGGTGTTTATACAGAACAGGTAATATGTTTATACAGAACAGGTAAGGTGTTTATACAGAACAGGTAAGGTGTTTATACAGAACAGTTAAGGTGTTTATACAGAACAGGTAAGGTGTTTATACAGAACAGTTAAGGTGTTTATACAGAACAGGCAAAGTGTTTATACAGAACAGGTAAGATGTTTATACAGAACAGTTAAGGTGTTTATACAGAACAGTTAAGGTGTTTATACAGAACAGGTAAGGTGTTTATACAGAACAGGTAAGGTGTTTATACAGAACAGGTAAGGTGTTTATACAGAACAGGTATGGTATTTATACAGAACATGTAAGGTGTTTATACAGAACAGGTAAGATGTTTATACAGAACAGGTATGGTATTTATACATAACAGGTAAGGTGTTTATACAGAACAGGTAAGATGTTTATACAGAACAGGTAACGTGTTATACAAAAGAGGTAATGTTTTTATTCAGACGTTTCCTTGAACAAATAAGCTTTTGTAAGTCGTCTTTATTTATAATAACACTTTAATCACATTGCCGTGTGCACACCTTTTATTGGGCCTAGTTTAGTGCACAATTTCATTGCTTCCTTGAGAAATAATTTTAACTATACTGTCCTCATGATGAAATTACGTCTTTATCACCATAAAAAAATACAATTAACAGCCTATGTTATTAGGCATTGATATATTTAATTAGCTTTTACTACAAAAATCGCATCAACACAGTGACACCCGTTGAACCGTGAATTATTTTTATCACTGTCGTTAGTTCTTATCGGATTTCCTTAGTTTTCAACTTCTTATCTTAATTAACATGTCGTAATCACTAATCTCTCTCGATTTCTCGGCTTCGTTTGTTCTAGGAACTGAAATTTGGGTTAAACCTAACACCCAATCCCTTTAATTTAATCACATTTCAGAATCTGTCCTGGGTGTCAAAGTATACATTATTAAGTTCCTTTAACCATCCTAATTCCCTTGAAAATATGATTAATTTGGTTCATAAATAATGGAGTTTAAAACGGCATATCTTTATGATTTCTTTAATATCGTAATTTATATATTAAAAATAAATAACTTCTATTCCAATAGAAAAAACTTTATACCATTGCAAGTGTATAATAATTTCAAAAATATACATTATCTGAAAATTGGTTAAGGATTGAAATTAACACATATATATTTGAAACAGATAATGAAAATAACAAACTTGTCTTATACTTTCCCCTTTAAACAAACTTGTACATCTACTTTAAACCATTGTTACCGACAATTTTATAAAAGACAAGACTGGTTTTAAATTTAAACAAAGGATAAAGTACCCTCAATAAATCATCGTATACCATCGGAGCTGAGAAATTTGATAAATTTACGTTCGTGTTACAATTTTTGGTATTACTCTGGAGAATTTATAATATTATTTATAGCCAACTACAAAACACGTTATTTTGCCAACAATATAAGTGATATATTTACGCAGAGCAAATAAAGAATCCATATTCTGAAACTAGTTAGTTTTTGATGCAATGTGGAGAATATGCGAATAAATATTATTTATAACTTCCATATTTTGAGTAGCTCGTATTTCTTCTTCAAACACTTACGATGACATTCATCACAACTTAACGTAAGCCCAAACAATTCAGTCTGCGATGTTTAATTAACCGTTAATAACTTAATTAAAATATGGTAAAATAATTATTAATTAATAAGAACAATAGTGTCTGTATTTTCCGGCCTCCAACTAATAGTTTGTTTTTTTTTTTATATAGAAACCAATTTTCAGTTATTTGTTAATATTTACAAAATAGATACTGTGACAAATTGAGACGTTTAGAAAAAATATCTGAACTTTTTTACCTCAAAAATGTGGAAAATTTATTTTGAACGTCTATACAACTTTTTCCTAAATATCAATATGTGACCAGTACGAATACCGTATTTCTCAATAACTTCTGAAAAATATTAGGAATTTCCATCATCGTGAAATGATGGGATCCGATTTTATAGTGCTAGAAACACTTCAATAAAAACCATGAATTTCAACTTTAAGACATAAACAATTTGTTGACGTTAAAAACCATGATAACTTTTAACCAAATAGTCTTATTTTAGTTAAATATAATGTAAAACTTTCAAATAGATCTGGAAAAATTTGTTAGATCTAAATATGTGATAATTGAAACGATATCAACAACAACAAAAAATCGAGCTAAAAATTGGTTAGAACATTTTTCATATTTTAAACATCTATAAAACCTATATAGACGACCTAGATTCTAATAAAATATAGAATTTTTTTTTAATAAAACAATTTTGGTATTTTTACCTAACATTTCACTTAAAAAAATTCACCTGTTTATAAGTAACATGTGATCAGTTTATTATTATTATTTTATTATTTCTTTTATTTTATTTTATTTTTTTTGTTAAAAACAATTAAATTAATGGAGTAGTAAAAAACGGTATGAATTTGAATTAATTTATCGTATTAAGTAAAAGTATATTACGTAAAGAAACGAAATTTATATTGTATACTTTAAAAAATAATAACTGTTAGAAGTAATCAAATTTCTTGTTAAATTCACAATTAAAATCAAATATTATAAACCCTAAAGAGTAAAGGGGTAAACAAGATACAAATTTCAGATTCTCCCTAACTTTACTTTAATCAAACTCGCAGAAACGTCCCTTTATATTCTCCATGACCTAGTTTAATTTCCCTTCTTACATTTGTTTATAAATGTCTTAACTGAATCCGTCTATTAAACTTAATGAATATCAATTTCTGGAAGAAATTGGAATAATATATTACAGTCGTTATGTTTAAAATTAATGTGTTTAATTAATAAACGTATTTTACAATCTCTAAATCAAAAGGAACTAATTTAGTACTGTGATGTAAGATGCAAATGATTAAAACCCCTTTAAATCACGTTCAATACCAGGTGCTGCATATATGTGACAGCAGTTTATTTGCAGAGACCTACACTACACAAAAGTATTTCAACAGCAGGCTAGGTGGTCATGTGCATGACAACCCTATGGACTAAAACTAAAAATTGTTTTAAATCACTTGTTTAACATAACCAATCAGTGCTGCTATCTACATTATAAGGTAACTTATTTTTATAATATTTTGTTATGTGACGCTCAGCATATTAGCAATAAAAATTAAATGTATTATTACTGAAGGCCAGCTAGTACTCACAAATAAATTAACTGAATTCCACAATACTTCACGTTTTTAAACACTTTAAATAAAACCGACAGCAACAGAAATAATGTATCTAAAGTTTTTATGTAGAATCACATTAAAAAACCAATCCAATGTGAGTCATCTGTTAAGTTAATGTGAACACCAGTTGTGCCAAACTTAAAACATTATTATGTATCGATTTATCCACAAAACAACCACTCACACCTACGTATACCACTAAAAAAAATCAGGGGGGGAAATCGACCAACTTGTCATAAATGGCAATTGAGATTAGTGAGAACACCGGCACAAATATTTGTACCACTGGTCTGTAGTAAAAGGGTGAAATATTTGAAGGGGGACTTTTATAACACTGGAGGTGTAGAAAAATAATAAATCGAGAATGAGCTTGATATGTAATTTAGTATATTTTACTTAAATAATTAAACTGGTTAAAATTATAAACGTGTAATTCAATGACTAAGTTGTCATTCTTATAGATTGTATAGCAGTTATAACTGGACACATAAACTTCGTCAACTGCGCAATGAATATTGTTTATTATCCACTCTTTGTCTTTCAATTAATACCAATTGTGAAAAGACGTTTCACTTTTATTCTTAAATACCGGGTTCCGGAAGTACTTTATCTATGGGGACCTGGGAAGAGTTATAATATTTTGGATTCTAACTTTCAAATATCAATTGAGTTATTCTTTGTCAGAGGTAATTATTACAGAATCTGATTTGTATTTACTGGAAGTTATTGTGAATAAGAACTTAAAGTTGAACACTTGCTAGATGTTCAAGAATAAATGTTTTAAAAAAATTTAAATCTCTAAAGCAATATGGAGTAATTAAGCACTGGATAAAGTGTAAATATTAAAAAAATATTTTGTAAAGAATAAATGTTAAATTCGATTAACCCGTGACATATTGTAAATTAAAACATTTTGAAACAACATTAACTACAAAAAAAGATTGAATTGTAGCTTGAATGTTGGTAATTTTTTATTTAAAGTAAATTCTAGCTTGTAAAAAACTTTTTACTTTTCTTTTCTTTTAAAATTCCTGTTCTAGCCATTGGCTAACTATAGGAACTAAAAATCGATTAATTTTATTGATTCTATATCAAACATCAATTGAGAACACTTTCATGTAACATACCTACCTGCAGGTTAACTTTACACAATATATATTTATAGTTTTTATAGTTACAAAATACATTTTCAATATGACTTCTAGTTTAAAAAAAGGACTTAATACTCCCAAAATTGAGTGATTTCATTTCCAAATGACATCTATTACAAAAACCTTTCAAATTTTTAAAACGTCTTATTTTAAATTAAAAGTAATTAGTGATCGAGAGAATATCCTAGGTTTCTTCTATACTAAAGTTTATCTAAAATGTTAAGTACTTATTTTCAATATAGAAACACACCAAGTAGCCAAGGGATATTGGGGAAAACGTCCATTGCCTGAAATATAAATAGTATTTTTAAATTAAAATATCTGATATTATTAATATGGCTTAATCGGAGCCATGTTGGAAGCTAAAACTAAAACTAGTATTATAAGAAACTAATACACAATACTTTACAAACGTTATTTAAAAAAAACTCAAAGTAACATATTTACACTACACAAGTAATTGATTAGCTAATTAATAGGGGTCGTGTGCCAACGGAGTGGTAACCTAACGGTTTGTTAGGGTGAACAAAATTTTGTTTCCTCTTTCAAAAGTTTACTGTGTGATCTAGTCATTGTTCCTAATAGGACGTAAGGGAAACAAACAACATATTAATATTATAAACAAGCTATCATTTTTGTGTAACTTTAAAACGAGACTAATGTTTGTTATTCATGTTAAAAATACTGATCACGTAAGATAGTTTAAAACGTACTAAACTTTTATTTACGTGCATTGCTCATATTCTTCTCTGGTCATCAATTTATTTTGTAAACACTATATTCGTGTTTATATATGACCATCGTGTTAATTCTCTAATTGGGAATAACATTATATTTGTGTATTATTTTTCAATAAGTATTATTTTTATTATCCTTTAAACTATTATTTATAAGGTTCTACTTTATAAAAATATTAGGAATAAAATATAAACTAGCTCCACTCAATAAACTCGTCTGTCACAATAACAATAAAAATAATTTTATAACTGAGATGTGAAGTTTAGTACATCGTTAAGGCGAGATATAAACCAGATGGGATCGATTATAATAACATAATAAAGAAGTGAGATTTGTTGTTAAATTTGGACGAAATGTCTTTACCACTCTTTTGATATCCAATAATAATTAGTATAGAACTGTAATTTTAAAAAAGTTGTTTTACTTAAAATAATCTTCAGGGTGAGAATTTTATTGCTGTGTATAATTTATTGCGATTGTTATATTATAGTTTTATGAATTTTATTTTATTTTAAAATATTTAAAAATTATTTCAAGGATACGATTATGTAAAATTGAATGTACATTTATTCCTTAAAATAAATAAATAATTAATACTTGATAAATATATATTATACTGTTAATATAAACATTGGAAATAATAATTTGTGTTCATTTTTTTTTTTTCACTTCACCAACTATATGCAAGGTAATTTATAATCTATGACATTTAAAATTTGGTACTTAAATCAGTTCTCTACTGAAATCAACATTTAGTTCTTGAAGACGCCATGAGGAACATATTAAGAAAGATCACAATACGTGAAAAATAAAACTTGCCAAGTTAATAACTTGGTGAGCAAATACTGTTTATAGTACTTATCAACGTTCTATTGAAAATTTCAACTGTTCCATATTTTTATTGTTTGCGGTTCCGAAAAATTCAAGGGTAAATGGGAGTAAGGGATAGAAAAAAAAGCTGTAAATAACTAATTTTAATTTCCACAAGATAGTGTAGGAAATTTTGAATAAAAAGACACCATTTTATTTCCAAATACTTTGAATAGGATGGAACAAAATTACATACACCAATTGAAAATGACAAGTTATTTGTTCGTCAATATAAAACTACAACAATTATTGTCATATAAAATGTAGTGTTGAACTTCACAATGGTAGAAAGACACAGAGATTCCGCTTTAAACACACAACAGACATGGAAATTTCCATAAACAAGTTAAAATGTTCAACATAGAAACAAAACCTATGTATCTTACTTTGTATTTTAAATTAATCATTGCGAAACGTTAAAAAGAGATTGTAGGTAAACGTATTTTTTTTAAATTGAACAAAATTAACTTTGAATAATTGAACTGAATAATAAAATTAAAAAGAATTCCCGAATTAAAAGTTGAATCTTGTCAAAGTGTAAGAGTAAATAAGAAGAAAATTGCAATGATGTACGTTTCTTCGCCTTATAATCAAACCTGCAACACATTCCCCTGATTTTCTCGTGACCTTGTTTAATTTTTTTCCTTCATTTAAGAATCTTTTGTTTCTGATTTAAATTCCAGTCAAATTTCGTTGTGGTAGTTGTAATAATAAATTGCATTAGTTAAATGCGTGTGTTTAAATATTAAATATATTTTATATTGCTAAATATATTTAACATTACGCTTAAGAGAAGATTGTTATACATTATCTTTTTTATAATAAATGATGAATGAACAAGACACTTGAAATATTTAAAATATTTAAATAATTTTAACTAAAATTATAAATATTACAAAATTTGAATTACTAAGTTGCAATTTTAGCTGAATTCTGACAAAAATGTTAACTTAGTACTAGGTACAGGTAAATTGTTGGTTGAATTTGTATTATTATTCACAATAAGTCATTCAATTGTAACTCGTGAAAGATCTTTCACGATTCTCTCTTCAATGTCAATTCTGTACGGGAAATACGTTGTTGGGAGTTGGGAAAAGTCATATTCGTTAATGTTTTTGGTAAAACATGTTTACCTACAGGCAAACTTTTAGGGATATATTTTAGTGGTTTGTATCTTTATATCTTTTTATAACATTTAAAGTATCTACATAATTTATAACAAACCACTACAGTTCAACCCATAATAAAATTCTAGAATTAATTTAATTTTTGTAACAAATAATAGGGTAGCAAGTTCCTTGTGGCAATATAGACTAATAACATTAGATTAATTTCCTACAGAACACCAATAAAAATAACTTCAATGTTTAATTTATAACGTCGTTAAAGTCCCATATAAACAAGATGAAATCTATCGTGTCGTAAAACTGAATATAATAACACCATAAAGTAGTGCAACTTGTTTATTTGTAACAAAACACGATGTTTTCATACTAAAATAGTTCAATTATACAATTAGGGTTTTAATATTCAATTAGTTCAAACCTGTAGAGAAAAACAAAGGGGAATTTACTAAAAATTAATTTTACATTGTATATTTTATTAAAATAATATCCAGTTGTGGTATTTGATGTTTTACGCAGGTGAAGTATTTTAAAGTTTAGTAAACTGTTCTAGGCATTAATATGTAATTGTGTTTCATTTAATTAATTAAAATTTATTTCATTTTCAAATAAATCAATAATTTAGGTAATTAAAATACTTACTCTAGGAAACTGATTTATCAATATTATTATATCTAAATGATGATGATAGGAGCATAGCAAAGATGACTGTTATTTAGAGACAGGCTCACCTGGCCTGGTCAGGAATTAGGTTGACCCCGGACTAACGACCAGGCATGGAAGGTTAAGACGTCTTTATGTGGCCTCAACAATCCCCTTACCGACCTTCTACTGGTCTCTTCTTCTAACCCGTTACTTTAGCTTATTTAGACATACGTATTAAAATTTCTTCTACCCAAAGCAAGTCTCTTCAGAAAATCATACATGCTTGTTGATGGTAGTTCACGTGCTCCAACTTCAACTAAAACAAACTGCAAAGTGAAACCATTCAATCGAGGAGCCGCTTCTAAATCCATTTTGTCTCTACATGTTGCTGAGCTTCAGTGTACTGTGAGCACCACCATGATGGGTTTTATTGTGCGCAGGGAAAATAAAACAAGTATAAACAAACTGTGGTATTTGAGTGATAAGAAAAATAGGTACTTATTCTTGTATATAGTATATAGTTAATCTTAAAACATCATAAACGATTTCCGAATTACAGATATTGTTATTAATATGATTTAATCGGACATTTACAATCATTTCAGTACATATATAAAACCTAATCGACGTTTTGAGAGTATAAATCAACTCTCTTTAACAAGTGTATATACTAGAGCATAAAAGTGAAAATCACCAACATCTACTATCCTAGGACCATGTTGGAAAATAAAACTAAATCTATAACCTAAGACAAAAGAAGTTTTGGCTTGAGTAGTCAAAGTTATACTTCAATTCAACGTAATCATATTAAAAAACTACCACAATGAGACCAACAGTATACAAATGACAGCAAGCAACTGATTGGTAAATGGAGCCAAGAGAAAGTTGCTCTAACTATTTATCAGGGTAAACAACCAATTTTCTCCACTTTCAAGAATTTATTCTTCAATCGCGTCATAAATATGATTTGTGGATTAAGCTGCTAATGTTTCAGCCTTATTTAAAGTAGAAGTTTTTTTTTCTCTTTTAAGCTCTAGATTTTACACTTGATAATGAGAGTTGATTTATTCTTTCGAAACGTAGTGTAATACTTTTTATACACTCAAATGAAATCCGAATGACCGATTAAACCTTATTATTAAAATGAAGAATCCATCGAATAAATTTAAAACCAGTACAGATATAATTTTTAGATCTTGGATCCAAAATAATTATTGATTGGTAGTTATATTGTGTTATTATAGCTGTGGGAACATTCCGTTAACATTTTATCAGATAAACAAAGAAAACCTAAGCGTTGGAAATGTTTATAAGACATAAAAATGTACTTTTTCGTGTATGTAGGTGCTAAAAAACTTAAAATATAAACCACCGTCTAGTGAAACTCAATTTAAAGGTATTAATACAAGATAAAGAACAGCGAATATTAGTGGTCTCTATCTCAACCCTATCCAAAATGGCGCCAAGACAGAAAGCCAAATTCTTGGGGAAACCCAAAATTACTCTGTATATTAATTCCGATGATTTTCAACAAATTGGGGCCTGAAACCATATCAGTGGTTGTCGTACATTAGTTTCTTGCTAGTATTGACCATGCAAGGACTTCTTTGTGTAATAATGGTGGTAAGTGAAAAAGAGTGTATCACGATCAGCCGCCATATTGGATAGGTTTGAGATGAAGACCTTTAATTTATCGCGGTAATTTTTCTTTTATAAAGACCTTTAACATGAGGTGTCACTAAATGTGTTTTATTTTAAGATTTTGGGGTCGGGGCAAAGTTGCTACAAACTGGAAAAAGCACATTTGTATGCATTATAAATATTTATTGATTTCGTAACACAGTTTTATTATTTTTTTCTCTCTCATCAGTTAAAATATTAACGGAATGTCCACACACTTTTAACTATCCCGATACATTCATCTCATGTGCTAACATATATAGTTGATCAACAATTTTTATTTCTATTTGTTTTAGTTATTGTATCCTTCTAAAAATCATGTATATTCCTTAATAATAAACCTAAAAAAATTGTTGCGTTAATATAGTGGATAAATACTGGGTACAATATGTTATATAAATAATACTTTTAGATCTCTTTATCCAACTTTATATTGTGGAGACTCTTTTGTTATAATTAGTTTACAGTTGATATTTAGAGATTTAATAATAAACATAAATTTTGTTTTATGGATGATTCAAGTGTTTTTTGAAATCTCTGGGTATTCAACAAGAGTTTTGAATATTTGTTGCCACTGTAGACTTATTTTCCAAATTTCATGTTAAGATATATTAATTTTAAAATAAATATATTAGTAGTGTATTAGTAATAGTGCTAAATAAAAGGAATCGTCTTTTAAAAAATATATTAAAACATTAATTAAAAGTCAAAGAACAATTGAAAATGACTAGAGAAACTTGAATAACATTGCCTTCTCTGTGTTTAGAGAAATGGAACTGTGATCTCTTTGAATAGATTGAAACAAATAACAGAGAACGAAAGGAATTACATAGGAGTACTGTCCTTTAATCCTGAGTAAGGAGAATTTCAATAATTGGAGAGTTTAGATAATAATACTATCCTTGTATAATATATTCCTAGAGTTATTTCTAAAAATGTAATAACATTGTAAGTTAGTGATAACTTTCATGAATAGAAATTAGAATGGAAATCAATACCCGGTGTCAAAAAGTCTCGGCAAGATTAGGTAGGTAACTTTCAAGCTTTATCACGTAGAAAGTTCAAATTTTAGAAATTTTGTATTGAATAAAAACAAAGTATTATGTTTTGTTTTTTTTTTATAAAGTATAATGTGTTGCCTTGGACTGTTTAATATATAATATAGTTAATTACCTTAGAGGTTGTCCTCAGTCCGTATAATAGTTATTGCTACAGAGCTGTTTCGCCGAACACTGTCGGCTTCGTCAGGCCCGCAATAACACATAAATACGTAACACAACACAACACTAACACATATAAAATCGGAGTATGACTCGACGTACATAAATAATAAAATCGTTTGTGGCCACATTATAGGTCTTACTTGTCCAGCTGCAGGTATGGTACTGGATCTATACAGCAGTTATCAGTATTATACTGATAATTAAGTTTAGTTGAAATGAAATGTAGACATGTTTGCAATGTTTATTTAATTTTAATTTTTGTTATTATATCATATATAGGGTTGGAAGAAAAGTTCAGTTTGTCATTTAACATGTTGTCTGGGTTGTTCTTATATTCTGTATAAATTTGGAATTCTTCTAATATATTCATTGTTGTGCCTTTATTGGTTTTGTATAATATTTGCAAAGACCTCATTTTAAAAGTCTTATTTAATAGAAAATAACTGCACAAACTAGAGGTTGCTATCATTCTACTTACTCCAATTAAAAATCGCGGCCTGTGAACTATTCAATGTAATGTCCTTGTAAGGAAAATAAAAAGGAGACAAAATTATAATAACAAATACGGTACTGTAATTTTATTAAAGTTTAACCGAAAAGGTTTTATTTAAACTCAACATGTATTTTTACAGAGCTATAATTTTAAATTATAATACCAAATATAAATATTCTACCGGTTACCATTTTGAATTACAGTAAGATAGTAACTTATAGTTTGCGTTGTTATTTTCTATTAAATAAGATTATTTTAACGAAGTTTTATTGGATGGTACTTCACACTAAACATTTTGAGTCCCCACCCGCCGGAAAAACCCACATTGAATTGGCGTGAATTGAATTTATCTTATGCGACTAAAATTTAGTATTTTTTATTTTTAAACATTTTCAAAGATTTAGGCTTTCTATCTTTTAAAATTCAAAAATTGCTTAACCCCCGGGAATTTTTTGATACCTGTGTATAAACATACGCTCATATCAGTCTTTCATGTACTACAGAAACTAAATGCATTGTAAAATATAAACAATATATGAAATCCTATTCCAAATGTCGAATAAGGAAAAGACTATGTTTTTCTTTTTATGCAGATATCTATTAATTTGGTTTGGCATGTGTTAAAATACACCGATAGCTAAACTTGAATTAATTTTATACTTGGAACCTTCTAGATTAACTATTCAATAGCAGCAAGACGACTTCATTGCTATTTTGAAATAGCCACTTTGTAAATTTTTTCACTGTCTATTATACAACGATGATATGTTAATTTTATTTGCATCCCTGAATAATTCGTAATTTTTAGTTCCCCTTAAGGTGTAAGTACCTGAGGTATACTTCCTATCTGTCCAAAGTATATGAATGTAAATGCTATAATTTCTTAATCCTCTATTTTGTAGCAATTTATAATTTTTAATGTTTACTTTATTCTTAAACATTTTTAATTTATTTGAGTGCTCTGGAGCTAAAAAAATAATTGTGCAATTAGGATTCCAAATGGTCAGACTAATATTTATTAAAGACTACAGACTTGCCAAGGGAATAACTTAGTACAGTATTATTTTCCACTTCTTGCAATTCTTGTGAATTTCTAACATGTCTCTTTTAAGTTTTTTTAGTTTCAGTACAGGTCCAATGTTACTGTCTGTGTTGTGGTTTGGTTGGTGTAGCTGGTGTATCACTGAAGAGGACGACCTTGTCGTTGAAACGCGTCTGATACTTAGGCGTATTTTTTTTTATGAGAATTGTGTTCTGTGTGTTTGTTATACTATATAGTTTTTCTCATAAGTCAAGCTCAACATTTAATATAGGTCCAATGTTAATTAGTAAAACGAGAATTCCTTGAAACACAAAAAAAGAAGAAAACTGTGAGTGTAATAAATTCAGGTATGTTTATTACGGTCTTAGTTTTGTTTACTGTTTTTGTGTTTCGGAAAGTTCTTGTTTTCCTTATTGTGAATATCACCACAGTACTCCTTGGACATTTCGATGTTAAGTTTCAAATGTTAAAAGTCTAACATTAAGAACTAACCTGTATTGGTACGTGACGGAATCACAGACATAATTGGATAGCATTGGTACGTGACGGAATTGATAGCATAATTAGCCCATCATTGTATTATCAAATATATATATTTAACGATAATTTCATAGTTATTTATTTTAAAGAATTTAATACACTTTCCAATTCCACAAAATATAATTTAGAAACATTTCGTAGATTTTAAAATAAAAATCAACATATTTAAAAAAAGTTACAATGGTATTCAATTTTAAACTTCAATAAAATTTCTCCCTGGAATTTATTTTAAGTAAAAAAACACATTTTTTTTTTCATTTACAACTCTATACTAATAAATATTGGATGCCAAAGCAAAGCTTAAACCATTACGTCCAAGTTTAACAAGTTCACAACTTTATAAAGTTGTATTTTACGACGCAATCAAACCCATTTTGTTTATATGTGGTACTAACGGTGCTATAAACTTCATATCAGAGTTATAAAATTATTTTTATTATTTGCTGCGATACGAGTTAATTTTATTTATATTCTACAAAGCATTTATTTTATACGTTATATTTACATAAAATAAAATTATAAAGAACAGTTTGAAGAACAATAAAATTTATATTTATCTACATATTATACACAAATATAATTGTGTCTTGTTGCCCGATGATAAGGAATAATGATAAATTCTTTCTGCTCTAAACAACAAGAAAATAAATTTTGTATAATTATATTGTTTACACTGATGACCGACGGTACTTGATAGAATTCCATTTTAACAAATAAAACACAATTTTTCTTTTGTAAATTATAGAATTTACAAAAGAAAAATTGTGTTTTATTTGTTTTTGTATAATTGTTTACTAAAATTATTCCCCAAATTAAGGTATAAAAAAAAACATTTTAAGCTCATTTTGAATAGTTGAATCCTGATTTTAAGATAAGTCATATATACTCACTCCATCTCCGTGTCGTTACGTTTCGGAATCTATGTTCATCTTCAGAATTTCGCTCATAATATGTCGACAAAGCTTTAGGAATACACAAATATCACCAACACTTTATTGACGTAACACACACGACAGGTGCTCAAGGCAACTTTCGAGGTACTACTAAGGTACTAACGGTCATCTCTCCATTTTGTTTGCCAATTCCTAATTTTAGTTTCGTATATTTTTCTTTGTCGTTTTTTCTTCTTAACCTTTTCAATGTTTATTTTTGCTACTTTACGTATTTAACGTTTCCCTTTTCCCACGATTCTCATACATCCCTAACATACTACTTCCTATAAACATAATCTCCGTCTGACATCTGTTTATCAATTTTCACTTCTATTTTCTTTTTATGCTATCTCTCTTTCTGTTCCTTCTGGAATCCAGTGACTCACCATCTCGACAAAAATTACAATACATCTACATTTTTCTTTTCATAATTTTCTTTCTGGCATATTTTCTTCCACTTTCATTTCATGTTTATATTACTATCCTGACAAATCTCTTCTTTTATACCCATCTTCTCCAGTAATCCATCTCTACTGTGGCAAAGGTTAGGTTAGGTTAGGTTAGGTTAGGTAACAATAACCTAACCATTTATACACATCTTCTCCAGTAATCCATCTCTACTGTTGCAAATTTTGATAATAACTTATGCATAATGTTCCATATTTCCGCCTTGTATGCCAGACATCACTTTTTAATTGACTAGAAAAGTTTCATTTAATTAAACTACTATTCTTTAATACTGGATGAGGTTCCTCATCATAATTCATGTCTTGTTACCATATTCGTGTAAAACTTGCTCTATCAAACTGAGTATAAATAGTTTAAGGATGAACAGTCATACATGTATAATAATAGTTACGAAACATAAAAATTATATTCTAAAACCATAAAAGTCATCAAAAAGTGTTAACCACGTTTACGATAGAAGGAAAAAGAATTTTTAAAATTATTAAATGAGATATTGATTGTAAACTGATTTTGTTTGTTCTATAATACAATGAGTAGTAATTGATTATCTCTCTCACCCAACAAATAATTTAAACGTATATTTATATATTATCACTCTTCTTTTTACATCTAATGATTATGCATTATTTCACTTGATGTTAAACTACTACAATCCTAGTGAATCTGTGAATTCAGTTAGTAAAACCTGCAGACTTTTATTAATGATTTATTCAAACCATAATTTCTTTTAAATAACTTAAATTGTATTTGATCAGTTATAATTGTAAACATTTGTTTCTTGTCTTTTTATTGCCTCCAAATATTTCGTAATATATTACAACTTCTAAGTGTCTCCAGTAAGGAAGATAATGTCCGACAAAACATTCATCTTGTTAAAGTGTCTCTTCCAGTCACTGTTTTATTGAAATAACAAACTGTTTCTAATATATTTTATAGACGTATCTTCAAGAAACAATAACTGTCGAGAAATGTTTCTTCCTCAATACAAAACTTGTTTCTAAAATTTAGAACATTTCAGTAAACTTATTTCCAACAAATAATTCTAAGAATTAGAATCTGAATAGGTCGTTTTAAATAGATCTGATAATGTTCTAAAAAAAAAAAAATTAAACCACTACAAAAAATATAAAAATATTGACATTAGGATTTTAATATAAAGGTACAGTATATATTAATATAATAAAATTACTTGTATAAAAAAGATAATATAAAATACTTTATATTCCCATTTATTATTTAAAAACTTTAATTAAAAGTGTAAAAAGAACAATTATAAAAATCGTTTAACAAATCAATCATCTGTAATAAGTTACTGTAAATCAATCATCACTTGAATTATTCATTTATTTGATTGTATCGTTAAATATTATAACAGCCTAGAATTACACTCAGTTGTATTATATGGTGTACAAGGTAATTGAAGGTTAGTATTCTGTTTACTTTGTCATTATAATTTTCAAGGTTTATATATATATATATTACATTAATGAATATAAGAGCTTTTCTTATCATATGTAGCAAATAATGTTAAAACTGCTATTTATAACAATCTTGATTTGTTTTCACAATTTTAAGGCGATTTGATGAAAAAAAATTTGCATGGGAACAATATCCTTTTGTCACGTTTGCAGCTCTGCCAGCCACCAAATTAATATACTTTAACAATGCCTATCTAAAAATGAAAACCCTTGATTTAATAAACTACTTAAAATATAAAAATAAATATTCTAAGTTTTACATTTCTTAGCATTATACTTAAACCAAAACTATATAATTTCTAGTTTATATATTGAACGGTTTGGTTACAATATAAAATGCAGACGAATACTGTCGCACAATATATATATATATATATATATATATATATATATATATATATATATATATTGTTATAATAATAGTAAAATATATATATATATATATATATATATATATATATATATTACTATTATTCAATTTCTTTTTAACAAATGAATTAATGGAAGTATAATTTTATCTTTTTCCTTAACGATTGTTTTTTAATTTCAAAATATATTTTATATACATCGGTTTCCTAATCGTTTGATGAATTTGAGATATTTTCTTTAATTTGTTTTCTTTTGTGTAACGAAAAATAACTTCCCATCCAATTTCATACAATGTTCTGTTTCTTATATAATTTACTGCAGATCTAACATTTGGAGTTGTTCTTAATCTGTGTAATATTAACCATAAACAATACTAACGCTAAGAAACGGATTCTATTTAGCTGAAGGGTTAATAACGTGGAATGAAAGACAAATTGACATTCCTCTCATTTTTACGAAATCATACTTCGGAATTAAGAGGTGAGGAAGGTGATTACGTTTTTAAAATCCTTGATATTCAGTTCACGTAATTTTTGGATGAATGTTAAGGACCTCAGTCATTCCATATTCTATTGGTCTATAACCATCAAAGAGAAGAAAATTGATGCCCCCCCCCCCCATGTATAAGTTAGTATGAATGTAGATTTCAAACTTTCTTGAGTCATAAAAAAGGCAGATAATTAAAAAAGTCAAACAACTACTAAAACATACGGAATATTTCGATGCAGTTAAACTTTAATATACTGTATTATTTTAAGTAGTAAAGATGGGTCAATAGAATATGAACAGAAATAAAACAAGTTAATTGATCGTTCCTATCCAAGCCCTTCACAGAAAGTTTGTGCATTAGCGAAACACTCAAGGTTAACCATGTTGTGGCAGGAGTCCAAAACTCTTGGTCACACTTTGTTGGGATCGCCTTCCCGCATACAAAGCAATACTTAAAACAATTCGTCACTACACTTATGTCTTTGTGTTTAGAAGGGGAATTTAAGGGTAACTTTGTTTTAAGTAGTTTGATTTATAAGTGATTAAGATATATTTTTGACTTGTTTACAGAATCTCATTGTTCTATTTTACGTACACTGCAGATAGCACAGATCATATTGTGACTGGGTTAGTATCATAATCAACTTGTTTATCTATACTAACGTTCTCAAGGGCTCACTTAAGTAAGGGCAATCCTTATGGACCCTAACTGTATCTACACTTTTTTTTATGTAATCTTGGGTTAGATTTCTCTTTAATCTTTCCTATCACATTTCTTTTCACCAATTCTTTTTTTTCCGACCTTGATGGGTTTAGATTATTCAAGGGTTTTCATCTATGTTGTTTTATTCTTTTTTTATATAAGACGTTGACGACCAAAAGGTTTTTTGGCTTTAAACAACAACAAAATATTTATATCAACGTAATAATTTTGATGTATATAATTCCAAAACTGAAATAAAATCCAGGGATTTATTAAAAACTAACTTTCCTAGTGATACAAGTAAATAAAATTCCTCTTTATTGACACATTTACATCACTTAGATTTTGGTAGTATTCTACTGTTGAAGTTGACAAGAGATATTGAGAAATAAGTACTGTAATTCTATTTACAATTAGATTTTCCCAACTTAAATTCATAACAAAATGCTTGAATTGAACTTAATAACTAAATATTTTATTTTACATTTAATTTTGTACCATAAACTCATTTCAAGTTTAATAAAACTTCCTCTCCAAATATAAGACATGCAATGACATTGATGTATTGCTTGCTTTTTGTTAAAGCAAAGATTGGAATTGGCCTACTCTTCGAAACGAAAAAGATAACAGTGAATCAAGCAAAAAAACTCAGTAATTTGAATGACATTATTTATTTATCATTTATTATGGAAATAAGTGGAATTTTGCACCATCTCCTAAAGGGGGGAATTTCGGGGTTACTTAAAATATTCAAATAGGATCTTGTGAGGTGTCAAATAAAAGGGCATAAAAAGACAACATTATAAAAGTCATGAAATAATTTTTGAATGATCCCAACCAAAATGGCAGCACAAAATGTGTTTGAGTTTACTCAATTATGAAAACATTAAACATGTGAAATACGGAGACTTAAACTGATTTTAAAATGTTTGCTAGACTAATCTGAGAGAAACATTCAACGTTGAACTGAATTTTACCTGCCCCCCCAAATTATTGTACTATTGGGGTACGCTCAAAATACAAGAAAATAACCATATCATGTGACATATCAAATTAAATTACTTTTTAAGGCATAACTAATGACACAAAGAAATTTCACTTTTAACTATAAAAAATGTGGGTGACATTTTCAAAAAAATAAAATTGTATTTTACAGTTCCTATGAGAACTATAATAGGTTTATAGTAATTATTTATATTAAGTGTTCAAACGAAAATAAATGTTGGAAAATAAAATAGCTATTGGTAATCAAAACCGTAGCTTCGTGGAACAAAATGTAGATACTATTTATACTATATGTTGCCCTTTTTTAAAAGTGTCACCTAAAAAAAAAATAGGTTTGTACGTTATTTTAAGTTAAAAATACTTAACAATAAGATTTTTCCCGTTGTTAATAAAGGTGAAAACTTTTGTCATTATCACCATATAAAAAGGCAAGAATGGAAAATAAAATAAAGATTACTAGAACTAGAATACTCTAATAGCGTCATGGTCGGAAGTGATCAAGATTTGGACAAGGCAGACCTGATAGGAAAAATGAAAGTGGGATCTAGCCAAAGACTAAGAAAGGTGTAAATCCAGTTAATATACTGGATTGCCATGCGTTTACTAAAAGCTAGAAAGGGAAAAGTTGCAATACAAGAGCAATTTTTAAGATATTTAACAAAATATTTTCAGGTCTCACTTTCGCCATCGTCATAAAAGTACGTTTTTGTAATATCTCGATCAAAATATAAAAAGTTACAATACTTTCTGTACACCTTAGAGGGCATTTCCATTTTTATAACTTTAATTATAGTGTAAATAGTTTTAAATTTTAAGTATTTAATATATTTCTACTTGGAGTATAATAGTGAGAACACACTACCAGTGTTATTGTATTCTAAATTGTTGTCACCAAGTGTTACCAACTACGAAACACAAATTGTACCATAAGCGCCACGTTCCTGTGTATTGACCCAGTTTTATACGAGGAAACATTTCTCTAGCTTTAATTAAATGTTTCGTGATGAAAACTCATTTATGAGTTTTAATGTGTTACTTATTCGCAAATTTTTATTATATAAAAAACAAAATAAAATATTTAAAATAACTTTACAGATCTTATAAAAGCGGATTTAGTGTTATTGTTATATTATATTATTACCATAATTATGTTTATGTATGTAATGTGAATAGATTTACACGTTACTCTAGGTTTTATAAAAATGCGAGTTCACTTATTATTCAGTGTAACTATAATTCTAACTACTTCAGATTTCTTCGAAAAAATAAGGATTTTCCTAATTATTGTTATAAGTGTTATTATTATATATTAACAATATAATTCTATTTATATATGTAATGTGAATAGATTTACATCTTACTACAGATTTTATAAAAACTAACTCAGTATTCAGTCTAACTATAAAACTAACAACTTCTGTTTTAGTCGAAAAAATAATGATTGTCCTAATTATTGTTATAAGTGTTATTATTATTGTTTTAAAACAAACTTACCCTACTGATTAAGACCCTTAATATAATTTAACCTTCCCTACAAATTCAAGAATCCAACATTTGGCCATTACATTTATAGGACCTGCTTCTATTATATTGTGTGAAGTGGCTGGATCCATAAAAGACGAATCCATAAAATAGTTTGGTTAGAACTTGGATTTATAGATGGACGGATAAGAAAGATTCAATTATATAATTGATCTGCTAATTACAAGTAATGTTAGGATTCCTTTAATAATGTATTCCTTGTGAGTCACTTTAGTAAATAATACAATATCTTCATTGTGTATTTGACGTTTACAATATTACAAATAAATTGGCACAGTTTAATAACATGTTTTTGACAGTCACGCAGACTCCCGCTGATAGGAGTGTTAAAAATGTTTTTTCCTGAGATAAATTTTTGTTTTTAGGATTACCATTTTCAATTAAAATCTGCTCAAAACATGGGATTTATCACAAAATATTCAAACTTATTAACTAAAATTTTTGACTTAATATAACTTTATTTTAATTTTAAGCGTAATAAGAACAGATATATTGCAAACTTTAGAGTGATGTGACATCAAGGTTGTTTTCAGCATAACTCAAATTCAAGAGGATTTTCTAAATTACCTCTATTGTTACTCCAAAATTTGAAAAATCGAAATAAAATGTAATACAATCTTGAAAAAGGTTGAAATAAACCTAAACATAAAGCGTTTTAAATTTCTATTTTCTTTTAAATTTATTAATTTGTATACTCACAAGTATAGTCTCAAAAAACAGCCAAAATATTTGTAAATAAATTTGGTAGTTTGATAAAAACCAGTCTACTCGTTTAGTTTGAGGAGTATCTTTCAGATGATATGATAGATATATATAATTCAGAAAAAAGTCAAGCGTATGCGCGCATAGAGAAAGTTTTTAAAATTTTTTTTTTTTTTTAATAAAGTCGAAATGTTTTAAGTGGCCTAGCTGGAAAGTCTTAATTTTGTCGTCAAATTAACATACATATTTATAATTAAAATAACTTATATAATATTTGATACTCCATACATAACGTTCCCAAAAATAAAACATTTCAACTCTACAGTTTTTCTCCCATATTTACACAAAGTTATTATTTTCCTATATTTAGGACAATACAAACAATACAAATACAAAGTTTGAAATACATAGGATTTACCGACTTGTCTGTGTAGACGGGTTGTGACTTACAGAGACAGATGCGCGCGTGAAATTATAAGGGTGTTTGGTTTTACTTATGGACCCTAATAAAGAGAAATCAATGAACATGAAACACGTCTTTTAACTGCTATTGAATTCTTTGTCTATTATTTCACAAAAAAAAAAAATTAAAGACACTACGCATTTCTCAGAGTGTAGTTAAATTAATTCATCATACCAAAAACTATGATATATGATTTTGTACTTAATTTAATTCAAATCAAATATGATTTTTCGAGATTTTGTAGGTCAAGTCATGTTCAAGTTAGAAAAGGGGGAACATGATATTTGACACTTTAAATTTGGTTTCGGCCAACATAATAATTTATTTGTCAAATAAATATACACATTACGAACATTTTCTACTTTTATTTGAAATCCTACCAATAATAATAATTATATAAAAAAAATTCATCTCGATAGTTTTTGCCCCTTACCTACCCCAATGTCATTTTTCCCCCTACGTGTGACAATTCAAAGCATAAAAATGCAAAGTTTGAAATATATAGGATTTATCGTCTGTTTTTTGTATATACTGGTTGTGACTTATAGAGAGACAGACAAGCACGAGTGTGAAATTATAAGGTTCCTTGGTTTCGCCTACAGATCCTAATAACACTAGTGGTCCAGAGAACACATACTTCGATTTTTACCCGTCACATAATACCCGTGTATGTGAGAAAACATAAGTACACTATCTGTCTCACATTAACCATTTAGATAATTAAAAATCACAACCTGCTCTTATAATCATTTAGGCTTAGTTTTTGGATGACAGATAGTTGAGTTTGCTGATCAAATGTATTATGTAACCAAACCCTACATGATACAAGAACGGATATGTATTCATCGGATTGAAGAGGAATACTGTAATATACTCTGAAACCTGCGTGTATACTTCTTATGTAGTACAACAGTGTTTGCAACCCATGGTACAAACAGTGTTTTTACTTGTGGTAATGGCAAATTGTGGCAGTGATGTTTATATAAATAACATGTTTATAGATATTTCGATACATTTAGTGGAATCAGAAAAGTGACTTTTATAGTGATAATTTAATTTGTTTCTTTAAAAAGTTTAAGAGATTATACTTTACAAAGCACCCTCTATATTGATAGATAATAATATAATTCTAAAATAACATAAAAACACTTGCGACTAATGAAACTATTTTCCTGTTTAAATGTTTTCACTCCAGAAAACATTAATGAAAATCTAAAAAAATAAAAAGTCAATTAAAAATTATTTCTTTACGTGACATATAATCTCAATTTTTAAAATCTTCAAGGGAACACAAAAATATTTTATCGGACTGCTACTGTATTAAATAATGTTTAGTTTTATAAAAAAACTTGTAAAAGAATGATTATTGTAGACTCGTATTTTTGCCTCCTTCTTCCAATTTTAAAACTTATCACTTAAAACTTAATTAGTTGTTACTTAATTAAATTTAATACATGACAATTTTTTACATTAGAAAATATCTATAAAAGATAATATACCCATCTGAAAATCTTCTTTTGTAACAAATTTTGAAAAACAAATATTTGTACTGTTTGATTTAATTTATTGCGCTAAAATTTAAAACTAACTTTCTAGCTTCTGCAATAAATTTGAAAGCTTCGAAAACGTGTGTATACAAAACAGAAGGGTTGCATATAAATATGAAATCTGTTTAAATCAAACTAAAATACTGCTTCTTGAAAGACATTAAAGTTTTTTTGGATTCGGTAACGGGCAACTGAGCTCAAATTAGTTTTGGTTTCTGATATCGAAGAAATAGATTTAGTAGTCACTACTGTACCGAGTAAGAAAACTTTAGCAATAAACTGTGTCAAAAAGTTTAGTTTAAGACTCTTTACCATAAACTTACAGACACATTTGTACTGATTGAATTAGATTTCCCAAGTGAAAATAAAAATATTGTTCCGTTTAAGTTTTCAATATATAAACAAAAATGTAGCTTTTTTAAACATGAATTCAGAAGGAGTCTGCAACAAAATAGTTGCAGGAAAGTGCCAATAACAAAGTTATTTCACATAGCCTACCTTAAAATAATTATACAGTGATATTGGATAAATATAGTATATCTTTTCCGAAGAAATTTGAAAGAGACTGCATCAATTTAGAGTAGAAAAGTAGTTGTAGAAATTTCATTGCTTGTTTTTTATCTACTTAAAATACATTAATATTTGATACTACTATATAATTAAAAATTTATTGTTTGAAGTAAAGAGAACTTACATCACCATTACAAAAATTATGTAAGTTGTAATCATTGTTATTGGAGGTTCCTAATGTTATTTATTAAACATATTATGTTAATCGCAACTTCAAATAAAAGTGTAATACTGTAGCTCTTCACTACCAACTGAACACAAATCGACCATTTGACATTTTCTTATCTTTGTTTTTATTTGTTGTGCAATTACAGTAAAACGATTATATACCAATTGATATGAAATTTATGAAAAAAGTATCTACGCAACTAAGAGATTGATGTATGACGAATGTCTTAAAATGGTGGTCACTCAAAACCGGTAATTATTTCAAGGAATGGACACGTTTGATCAGACTAAAAATATAGTCAAAGGTATTAAAAATAATCGTTTGAACGAGGTAAAAAGAACAGTTGTTCAAAGAATAACATTAAATGAAAAATAAAATTTGAACTCTTTTCTAAAACAGGATTCTTACACTTATGCTTTCAAAGAATGAATCACTAGTGGTTGTGCATTAGCAGTAGTAAGAGTTAAATGTATGTTGTTCACACGTGGCAGTCACAGTTTCAAGGTTTATACATCGATAGATACAGCAAAATATTTAATACAACTGTGATCCTAATAAATGGTATATCACAATCACAATTTAAAGAGCAAATGCCTATAAGTCATTTAACTTGCATTGAACAGGTAAGTGTGTTTTGTTCAATTGTACAGTAGTGTAGTATCATTTACTGTTACTTCTTGGTCTACGAATATTGTTGTTTGTCATGTTGGTTTTAGAGATACGATTTACTGAATGTATTAAAACGACTAAGGAGCGAGGTGTACAGTGTAAGTTGAGATTGTAATAGAATGATTTGAATTTATAAAGTTAGTAACTGAGATCTAGCAGGAAAAATCGACTATAGGTTTGGGACAATTATGTGAAATTAAGATCATTTGCACTATAGAATTAATTTATTAAGTTCACAAACTACACTTTGGCGAAATTATCTCCGTTAGGTACAAATTGAATAAGCAAACAACTTGAAATAGTTTCCTCTCCACTTATAGTCTACCAGATGAAATGGGATGGCTCCATTCAATCGATTTGTTTTGATCGAAAACCACTGAAACAATATGAACGAAACTCAACACGTAAGGGTCAGTGCCAGAAATGAGTAAGAAAAAAACAGTTTTACCCGTTTCAAAATGTTTACAATTTAAAATAAATTATCAAATAAATGTTTAATAGTAGGTTTTCCAATGGCCTGTTAAACCCAATCAAACCAAGAAATAAATTACTGAAATCAACTGTGGAAAGAAACTGAATGTGTCGTTATAAATGATGAACAATTATTTCTAGATATCATTTTGAATTAACAACATTGGTGACCGTCAGGGACTCACTATAATAGCTAAGGGCTGGCAATCCCGAAAGATCCTTGCTGGACATAGATTTTTTTATGTAGTCTTGGTTAGATCTTTCTCTTTCCGGTCGGGTCTATCTTGTCCAACACTCATTCTCTTCCGACCCTGAAGCTATTAGAGTATGCGTAGACTGGGGGGGGGCAGGTCTTCATTTTATATTATTTACTTCCTTTTTTTGTGTTGTGATGATGATTGAAAGGTATTCACGTTAAAACAACAGACAAAATCAATATCTGTATAAAATACATTTACTAAATGTACAGCAGTAAGGATGACGATTTTGTTACTAAAATGGAATCTAGTTAAAAATAAAGTCTTTTTGTATTAACATGTTTTCTTGTCATTTAGTGATTGTGTCAATATATTGAAATAAAGTTTCCTTTGTAATAGAAACCTTTTTTTTCTGAATCCCTCGGGAGTTCATGTCTCACCACCTCCTTAATTTGGAACACATCCCTTTCTCCTCCATTCTGTTTTCTTGATTAAATCAAATCAGTGAACCAAGGGAGGTTCAGTTTGTTCAGTTGGCTCAGTTTGTCAGGACGAAAAATACGTTACTTTGAAAAATTTGAAAATTAATACTTAATATTTACTTCCACAACTTTACTTTGTGTCTGTTAGGCTAATTGAGATGAAGAAGAATGTCGAAAAATCCTCCCCCCCCAAACTTACAAATAATAATCGCTTTTTCAGTTAATTAAGGCTAGGAGAAATGTTTCATAGTTAAAACTAGGTTAACATTGCGCTTAATTGTAGATTTACGTTTCATAGTTGGCAACATTTGATGATAACAATTTACAAAAACAATAACCAAGACAAAATCTTCTATAATTTTGTTCTGATAAGTATTTACTTAAAAACCAAAGTTATACTTTGTACAAAACAATTCATATTATGGGAAAATATTAGACAAGTTACATGAAACTGATTAATTATTCTATCATCTATTTAAACAAATGTAAGCAAATGAGTAGTTTATAAAAACTGAAATGTAAGTTTCTGGGTTAAATTATTGAGTGAATTTTCAATTAGTAATGTTGGTACACGGTCCAACTAACCAATTTAAAACTAAACCCGTACAATAAAGTTAGTGCAAGTTATGGCATGGAGCACTCCAACTAATACAACGCACACTTTGAAATATTATACATGGTGTGAACTTGGCTTAACTAGCAGTAGTACAAAACAAACTTGAAATGAAAAATTAAATATGAACTGTTTTCTAAAAATTTCCAATAAGAGGTTTTTTTACACGAACAAAAAATGAAAAGCATTCTCACTTACTATTTTTTTTGTCACCTATTCGATTTTCATACCGTAACAAAAAAAAAATTGTATTATTTCATAATTTGTTTTTTATTTTCAGATGAGTGGGTGAGAAAATTATCATTATTATAGGTTATCTTAGGATTGTTTAGATAGACGTGTTAAACTTTGTTCATTCACTTGTTGAGTGACACTTTCGGCCAAAGTAGCGCTTCCTCTTCATCGTGTGTTTGACGGACAATTAAAAAACAAATTGGAAAAGTTTCTTTTCGTGTGTTTGACAGGTAGGAAAACAAATAAAGACTCTCACTTAAAGGGCGGCTGTAAAAGTTTTTCCTGAGATAACCTTTTGTTTTTAATGTTACCGTTTTTTTTATTAAATCTGTTTGGAACATGGGTTTATTATTAAATATTCAGATTTTTTCCTAAAGCAGCAATTTTCTAATTTAAAAAAAAAGAATGAGTAGAATAAAGATTTGCATGTGTGTATATTGCAAATCTTACAATGTTATAATATTAAACTTGTGTTCAGCATAACATAAAATTTATGATGATTTTTTAAACGACCATTACTACATTAAAATTGTTGACTATATAAAATATACACACACAACATAACCAACATATTTCTACAATCTATATTTCATAAAAAACGGTCCATGCTTTTACGTTGTAGACCACGTCTAAGATGACGGACAAACAGTTGAGCACCTCATAGATGACAGACATACAAAATAGCACCTCTCAGACAAACAATTGAGCGCCTCTTAGATGACGGACACACAATAGAGCACCTCTTAGATGACGGATGGATATACAATATACCACCTATCAAATGATGGACATACAATAAAGCACCTCTTAGATGACGGATGGATATACAATAGAGCACCTGTCAGATGATGGACATACAATAAAGCACCTCTTAGATGACGGATGGATATACACATACCACCTATCAGATGACGGACATACTATAAAGCACCTCTTAGATGACGGATGGATATACAATATACCACCTATCAGATGATGGACATACAATAGAGCACCTCCTAGATGACGGATGGATATACAATATATCACCTATCAGACGACGGACATACAATAAAGCACCTTTTAGATGACGGATGGATATACAATATACCACCTATCAGATGATGGACATACAATAGAGCACCTCCTAGATGACGGATGGATATACAATATATCACCTATCAGACGACGGACATACAATAAAGCACCTTTTAGATGACGGATGGATATACAATATACCACCTATCAGACGACGGACATACAATAAAGCACCTCTTAGATGACGGATGGATATACAATAGAGCACCTATCAGATAACCGACAAGCAGTAAACTATCTCTCACACGATTAACATACAACAGTGTCTCCTTAACTTCACCACATTTTCTACTGGATAAATGAACCCCTATCATGTGTAGATGACTACAGAACATCCGGTGATCAGTGATCAATCCAATCACTTTTCATAGGTGTGAATTGTTTACTTAAGGTCTTCCTGTATATTAAATCTTGAAGAACTTAAGTTCTCTCTCAAGCCTTCTGATGTTCCTTTGAGACCCACTGGAAGACATACCTACATGTCAAGATACTCCACAAGGAGATTCTGGGCTGATAAAGGGGCATTTTCAAAATAGACGCACCTGTCTACCTCTTTTTCCTAGTATTTCCCCCCTCATGTTCTGGGACCCACAACAGCTTTGCACTGTTGGTTTTATATCAAGGTTTTGAGGAATATTTTCTATTTTATTAGGGTAACAAAAATAAAATATAGTTTAAATGTTACACCGTTTTCCTTCTTCTAGTTTGATTTAAAACTCTACATAACTTTAATGTTACTTGTATATATAATGAATTATAGTAAATTGTAATCAGTAGTCAAATTGTTAATGCATTCCAAGAGGATGGTCAGCTGTTTATAGAATCACTTGTTAATAAAAAACGAATATTAGTTGATCTCCATACATTTACATTCTATATTAACGTGTTTAAACATTGTCTTTTAAATGATAACGGATGAAAATACATCAGTTGGTTTTTTTAATAATTGTGCATTTTGTATGGTAGAAATTACAATTTTTGTAAAAATTTCCACAAAGATTATAAAACATTAAAATTTTTGTGTTATAATTTTTTAAGATTATTTTTATCGTTTGTTTAAAGTTTTTCTAATAAACTTGTACATCTTGATTAAACTGGAACTAAAGTTAGAAATGTGTTCTGTTTATTATTAAATATAAAATAATTATGTTGTATTTAATTTCTCTATTCTTTAATGGAGAAATTATGAAATTTATTTATCTGTAATTAGTTTCTGCAGCTTATGTAACCTAATTCATAAAATATGGCATTCTCTACCTCACCTTTACTTAACCAATAAAACAAAATTCTACAGCTATTCTCGACCAAAACAACTTGTGCAATCTTTAACAAACCAATTTAAAAAAAGAAGATATTTTTAAAAGTGCAAAGTTGTTGTAAATATGGTTGAGAGTTACACAAGAATATTCAATACAGTAGTTATAAGGTATTTTCAGAGTAAAACGTGAGACTTTTAAATGTGTCAAATGTTGCCAACGTAACAGAAAGTAATATCGTATTTTTAATAATAAAGAAAGAGGATATTATATGTCATGTTTATATAGAAAGTATTGTAACTGAGTGACGTGGAGATACATGGAAACAATACTGTCTTAAACAATAACATCATTGTGGGTGGCTGTCAACTGTACCTGTACAAGGAAACTTTTATCTGGGTTTAAAGAGGCATCTATATAAATGTATCAACATTATGATTTTCATTATTATTTGTTAAGGAATATTTTATTTAAAAAAGTTTAATATAAAAAAAAATATGAAAAATACCAGAATATGTTTTTGTTTTTCGTTGTTGTTTAAAAGACAAAAATACATCTCAGTCATCATTGCTTAAAGAAAAAATAACATAAAATAAATACCTTTTACCCAGGGTCAAATGAGAACAAGATTTGGTCAGGAGAGAACTGATAGTAAAGATGAAATAGAATCGAACAGAAAGCTACATGACAACAAGTGTAGATCCAGCTGGAGTACCTTAAGTTGGTTACGATTGTACTAACTGTAAATAAGTCTTTAAAGGACTTCCTTGTTAGATAGTAAGAACGCCAATTATGATTAGTTTTATTTAGTTCATTTAACTATTTATTATCTCTTCAAATGTTTGTAGTTGTAATTAAAAGCCCAAAATCCTATTTCCATATGACAATAATTAAACCTCCAATAAACATGAACGAATTGCCAACGTTCACCAAACATTTGACTTTCTTTATTATCCGTTTATATCATAATAAAGTACAAAACCCTTCGTGCACACTTTAACTGGACTTTTCCAGCTTTATTGAGGTGTTTTATTTACTTTATGGTCCTGTCGATTCTCCTTCTTTGTATTATATTGTGTTTTTAACGATTGTCATAAACTTTAGGGCGTTTGCCGTTATTGAAGTTTTGTTTTGGCAAGTTAATGATTTAAAATGTTTAATCGATTTAATTCGGTATCTCTAGTGACAATTGGTTTACTTTCAAATTATAACATATTACATATTGAATTTTTGTTTTAGTAAGTTACAACTAGGAAGTGATTTATAATAATAATATGGTTTAGTTGGAGATTTTTTATCAATAAAAACTAATACACGACGTTTCGAGAATATAAATCAACTCGCATTATCAAGAGTAAAACTTTGTATCTTTGAAACTAAAACTAAAAAGTTAAAGAACTCAATCTAAAAATAGGCCTGAACAGTCAAAGTTAAGGTTAGCTACACATGATCAGATCATACACCACCGACCACTGACCGTTGTTATTTTCTATCAACCTTGGCTAATATGTTCTTGGTCATTTGTAACACGTTAGTATGTTGCAAGCCAAACAATTACCTAACTGTTTGTACTCTGTCATAATGATCGTTTATACTGTGGTATCTATCGATTGGACTTAGATTATTTGTATCTATTACATTCTAACTTAACTTAAGTTTAAATCCTAAATTAAAGCCCACAGTTCTTGTTCAGTTCTCATTCTAAATGTTCGCTTCATAATGCTTCCTTGTATGTTAATCGTGTGAGAGATAGTTTACTGCTTGTCGGTTATCTGATAGGTGCTCTATTGTATATCCATCCGTCATCTAAGAGGTGCTTTATTGTATGTCCGTCGTCTGATAGGTGGTATATTGTATATCCATCCGTCATCTAAAAGGTGCTTTATTGTATGTCCGTCGTCTGATAGGTGATATATTGTATATCCATCCGTCATCTAGGAGGTGCTCTATTGTATGTCCATCATCTGATAGGTGGTATATTGTATATCCATCCGTCATCTAAAAGGTGCTTTATTGTATGTCCGTCGTCTGATAGGTGATATATTGTATATCCATCCGTCATCTAGGAGGTGCTCTATTGTATGTCCATCATCTGATAGGTGGTATATTGTATATCCATCCGTCATCTAAGAGGTGCTTTATAGTATGTCCGTCATCTGATAGGTGGTATGTGTATATCCATCCGTCATCTAAGAGGTGCTTTATTGTATGTCCATCATCTGACAGGTGCTCTATTGTATATCCATCCGTCATCTAAGAGGTGCTTTATTGTATGTCCATCATTTGATAGGTGGTATATTGTATATCCATCCGTCATCTAAGAGGTGCTCTATTGTGTGTCCGTCATCTAAGAGGCGCTCAATTGTTTGTCTGAGAGGTGCTATTTTGTATGTCTGTCATCTATGAGGTGCTCAACTGTTTGTCCGTCATCTTAGACGTGGTCTACAACGTAAAAGCATGGACCGTTTTTTATGAAATATAGATTGTAGAAATATGTTGGTTATGTTGTGTGTGTATATTTTATATAGTCAACAATTTTAATGTAGTAATGGTCGTTTAAAAAATCATCATAAATTTTATGTTATGCTGAACACAAGTTTAATATTATAACATTGTAAGATTTGCAATATACACACATGCAAATCTTTATTCTACTCATTCTTTTTTTTTAAATTAGAAAATTGCTGCTTTAGGAAAAAATCTGAATATTTAATAATAAACCCATGTTCCAAACAGATTTAATAAAAAAAACGGTAACATTAAAAACAAAAGGTTATCTCAGGAAAAACTTTTACAGCCGCCCTTTAAGTGAGAGTCTTTATTTGTTTTCCTACCTGTCAAACACACGAAAAGAAACTTTTCCAATTTGTTTTTTAATTGTCCGTCAAACACACGATGAAGAGGAAGTGCTACTTTGGCCGAAAGTGTCACTCAACAAGTGAATGAACAAAGTTTAACACGTCTATCTAAACAATCCTAAGATAACCTATAATAATGATAATTTTCTCACCCACTCATCTGAAAATAAAAAACAAATTATGAAATAATACAATTTTTTTTTTGTTACGGTATGAAAATCGAATAGGTGACAAAAAAAATAGTAAGTGAGAATGCTTTTCATTTTTTGTTCGTGTAAAAAAACCTCTTATTGGAAATTTTTAGAAAACAGTTCATATTTAATTTTTCATTTCAAGTTTGTTTTGTACTACTGCTAGTTAAGCCAAGTTCACACCATGTATAATATTTCAAAGTGTGCGTTGTATTAGTTGGAGTGCTCCATGCCATAACTTGCACTAACTTTATTGTACGGGTTTAGTTTTAAAATGGTTAGTTGGACCGTGTACCAACATTACTAATTGAAAATTCACTCAATAATTTAACCCAGAAACTTACATTTCAGTTTTTATAAACTACTCATTTGCTTACATTTGTTTAAATAGAATAATTAGTCAGTTTCATGTTACTTGTCTAATATTTTCCCATTATTGTAATATGAATTGTTTTGTACAAAGTATAATTTTGGTTTTTAAGTAAATACTTATCAGAACAAAATTATAAAAGATATTGTCTTGGTTATTGTTTTTGTAAATTGTTATCATCAAGTGTTGCCAACTATGAAACGTAAATCTACAATTAAGAGCAATGTTAACCCAGTTTTAACTATGAAACATTTCTCCTAGTCTTAATTAACTGAAAAAGCGATTATTATTTGTAAGTTTGGGGGGGGGATTTTTCGACATTCTTCTTCATCTCAATTAGCCTAACAGACACAAAGTAAAGTTGTGGAAGTAAATATTAAGTATTAATTTTCAAATTTTTCAAAGTAACGTATTTTTCGTCCTGACAAACTGAGCCAACTGAACAAACTGAACCTCCCTTGGTTCACTGATTTGATTTAATCAAGAAAACAGAATGGAGGAGAAAGGGATGTGTTCCAAATTAAGGAGGTGGTGAGACATGAACTTCCGAGGGATTCAGAAAAAAAGGTTTCTATTACAAAGGAGACTTTATTTCAATATATTGACACAATCACTAAATGAAAGGAAAACATGTTTCTACAAAAAGACTTTATTTTTAACTAGATTCCATTTTAGTAACAAAATCGTCATCCTTACTACTGTACATTTAGTAAATGTATTTTATACAGATATTGATTTTGTCTGTTGTTTTAACGTGAATACCTTTCAATCATCATCACAACACAAAAAAAGGAAGTAAATAATATAAAATGAAGACCTGCCCCCCCCCCCCAGTCTACGCATAGGCTACTCTAATAGCTTCAGGGTCAGAAGACAACGAGTGTTGGACAAGATAGACCCGACCGGAAAGAGAAAGATCTAACCAAGACTACATTAAAGAAATCTATGTCCAGCAAGGATCTCTCGGGATTGCCAAGCCCGTAGCCATTATAGTGAGTCCCTGACGGTCACCAATGTTGTCAAAATGATATCTAGAAATAATTGTTCATCATTTATAACCACACATTCAGTTTCTTTCCACAGTTGATTTCGGTAATTTATTTCTTGGTTTGATTGGGTTTAACAGGCCATTGGAAAACCTACTATTAAAAATTTATTTGATAATTTATTTTAAATTATAAACATTTTGAAACGGGTAAAATTGTTTTTTTCTTACTCATTTCTGGCACTGACCCTTACGTGTTGAGTTTCGTTCATATTGTTTCAGTGGTTTTCGATCAAAACAAATCGATTGAATGGAGCCATCCCATTTTATCTGGTAGACTATAAGTGGAGAGGAAACTATTTCAAGTTGTTTGCTTATTCAATTTGTACCTAACGGAGACAATTTCGCCAAAGTGTAGTTGTGAACCTAATAAATTTAATTCTATAGTGCAAATGATGTTAATTTCACATAATTGGCCCAAACCCATCCTCGATTTTTCCTACTAGATCTCAGTTACTAACTTTATAAATTCAAATCATTCTATTACAATCTCGACTTACACTGTACACCTCGCTCCTTAGTCGTTTTAATACATTCAGTAAATCGTATCTCTAAAACCAACATGACAAACAACAATATTCGTAGACCAAGAAGTAACAGTAAATGATACTACACTACTGTACAATTGAACAAAACACACTTACCTGTTCAATGCAAGTTAAATGACTTATAGGCATTTGCTCTTTAAATTGTGATTGTGATATACCATTTATTAGGATCACAGTTGTATTAAATATTTTGCTGTATCTATCGATGTATAAACCTTGAAACTGTGACTGCCACGTGTGAACAACATACATTTAACTCTTACTACTGCTAATGCACAACCACTAGTGATTCATTCTTTGAAAGCATAAGTGTAAGAATCCTGTTTTAGAAAAGAGTTCAAATTTTATTTTTCATTTAATGTTATTCTTTGAACAACTGTTCTTTTTACCTCGTTCAAACGATTATTTTTAATACCTTTGACTATATTTATAGTCTGATCAAACGTGTCCATTCCTTGAAATAATTACCGGTTTTGAGTGACCACCATTTTAAGACATTCGTCATACATCAATCTCTTAGTTGCGTAGATACTTTTTTCATAAATTTCATATCAATTGGTATATAATCGTTTTACTGTAATTGCACAACAAATAAAAACAAAGATAAGAAAATGTCAAATGGTCGATTTGTGTTCAGTTGGTAGTGAAGAGCTACAGTATTACACTTTTATTTGAAGTTGCGATTAACATAATATGTTTAATAAATAACATTAGGAACCTCCAATAACAATGATTACAACTTACATAATTTTTGTAATGGTGATGTAAGTTCTCTTTACTTCAAACAATAAATTTTTAATTATATAGTAGTATCAAATATTAATGTATTTTAAGTAGATAAAAAACAAGCAATGAAATTTCTACAACTACTTTTCTACTCTAAATTGATGCAGTCTCTTTCAAATTTCTTCGGAAAAGATATACTATATTTATCCAATATCACTGTATAATTATTTTAAGGTAGGCTATGTGAAATAACTTTGTTATTGGCACTTTCCTGCAACTATTTTGTTGCAGACTCCTTCTGAATTCATGTTTAAAAAAGCTACATTTTTGTTTATATATTGAAAACTTAAACGGAACAATATTTTTATTTTCACTTGGGAAATCTAATTCAATCAGTACAAATGTGTCTGTAAGTTTATGGTAAAGAGTCTTAAACTAAACTTTTTGACACAGTTTATTGCTAAAGTTTTCTTACTCGGTACAGTAGTGACTACTAAATCTATTTCTTCGATATCAGAAACCAAAACTAATTTGAGCTCAGTTGCCCGTTACCGAATCCAAAAAAACTTTAATGTCTTTCAAGAAGCAGTATTTTAGTTTGATTTAAACAGATTTCATATTTATATGCAACCCTTCTGTTTTGTATACACACGTTTTCGAAGCTTTCAAATTTATTGCAGAAGCTAGAAAGTTAGTTTTAAATTTTAGCGCAATAAATTAAATCAAACAGTACAAATATTTGTTTTTCAAAATTTGTTACAAAAGAAGATTTTCAGATGGGTATATTATCTTTTATAGATATTTTCTAATGTAAAAAATTGTCATGTATTAAATTTAATTAAGTAACAACTAATTAAGTTTTAAGTGATAAGTTTTAAAATTGGAAGAAGGAGGCAAAAATACGAGTCTACAATAATCATTCTTTTACAAGTTTTTTTATAAAACTAAACATTATTTAATACAGTAGCAGTCCGATAAAATATTTTTGTGTTCCCTTGAAGATTTTAAAAATTGAGATTATATGTCACGTAAAGAAATAATTTTTAATTGACTTTTTATTTTTTAAGATTTTCATTAATGTTTTCTGGAGTGAAAACATTTAAACAGGAAAATAGTTTCATTAGTCGCAAGTGTTTTTATGATATTTTGGAATTAAATTATTATCTATCAATATAAAGGGTGCTTTGTAATAAATTATTGATTTAACTTTTTAAAGAAGCAAAATAAATTATCAGTATAAAACCCACTTTTCTGATTCCACTAAATGTATCAAAATATCTATAAACATGTTATATATGTAAACATCACTGCCACAATTTGCCACGGTTAGCAAATACTGTTGTACTCCATAAGAAGAATACACGCAGGTTTCAGAGTATATTACAGTATTCCTCTTCAATCCGATGAGTACATATCTGTTCTTGTATCATGTAGGGTTTGGTTACATAATACATTTGATCATCAAACTCAACTCTTTGTCATCCAAAAACTAAGTCTAAATGATTATAAGAGCAGGTTGTGATTTTTAATTAACTAAATGGTTAATGTGAGACAGATAGTGTACTTATGTTTTCTCACATACACGGGTATTATATGACGGGTAAAAATCGAAGTATGTGTTCTCTGGACCACTAGTGTCATTAGGGTCAAAGGAACCTTATAATTTCACATTCGTGTTTGTCTGTCTCTCTATAAGTCACAACCAGTATATACAAAAAACAGACGATAAATCCTATATATTTCAAACTTTGCATTTTTATGCTTTGAATTGTCACACGTAGGGGAAAAAAATAATGACATTGGGGTAGGTAAGGGGCAAAAACTATCGAGATGAAATTTTTTTTTATAATTATTATTATGGGTAGGATTTCAAATAAAAGTAGAAAATGTTCGTAATGTGTATATTTATTTACAAATAAATTAATATGTTGGCCGAAGACCAAATTTAAAGTGTCAAATATCATGTTCCCCCTTTTCTAACTTGAACATGACTTGACCTACAAAATCTCGAAAAATCATATTTGGATTTGAATTAAATTAAGTACAAAATCATATATCATAGTTTTTGGTATGATGAATTAATTTAACTACGCACTATGAGAAATGCGTAGTGTATTTAAAATTATTTTTTGTGAAATAATAGACAAAGAATTGAATAGCAGTTAAAAGACGTGTTGCATGTTCATTGATTTCTCTTTATTAGGGTCCATAAGTAAAACGAAAGACCCTTATAGTTTCACGCGGGTCTTTAGTTAATATTTATGTTAATTTGACGACAAAATTAAGACGTTGCAGCTAGGCCACTTAAAACATTTCCACTTTATTAAAAAAAAAAAAAATTTTAAACTGTCTCTATGTGCGCATACGCTCGACTTTTTTCTGAATTATATATGTCTATCTTCTGAAAAATACTCCTCAAACTAAACGAGTAGACTGGTTTTTATCAAACTACCAAATTTATTTACAAAAAATTTTTGAGACTATACTTGTAAGTATACAAATTAATAAAAATTTTAAAAATATAAATTTAAAACGATTTATGTTTCGGTTTATATCAACTTTTTTCAAGAGTGTATTACATTTTTTCAATTTTTCAAATTTTAGAGTAACAATAGTGGTAATTTAAAAAAATCATCTTGAATTTGAGTTATGCTGAAAACAACCTTGATGTCACATCACTCTAAAGTTTGCAATATATCTGTTCTTAATACGCTTAAAATTAAAATAAAGTTATATTAAGTCAAAAATTTCAGTTAAAAAATTTTAATATTTTGTGATAAATCCCATGTATTGAGCCGATTTTAATTGAAAAGGGTAATCCTAAAAACAAAAATTTATCTCAGGAAAATACATTTTATAACACTCCTATCAGCGGGAGTCTGCGTGACTGTCAAAAACATGTTATTAAACTGTGCCAATTTATTTGTAATATTGTAAACGTCAAATACAAAATGAAGATATTGTATTATTTACTAAAGTGACTCACAAGGAATACATTATTAAAGGAATCCTAACATTACTTAGGATTAGTAATTAGCAGATCAATTATATAATTGAATCTTTCTTATCCGTCCATCTATAAATCCAAGTTCTAACCAAACTATTTTATGGATTCGTCTTTTATGGATCCAGCCACTTCACACAATATAATAGAAGCAGGTCCTATAAATGTAATGGCCAAATGTTGGATTCTTGAATTTGTAGGGAAGGTTAAATTATATTAAGGGTCTTAATCAGTAGGGTAAGTTTGTTTTAAAACAATAATAATAACACTTATAACAATAATTAGGACAATCATTATTTTTTCGACTAAAACAGAAGTTGTTAGTTTTATAGTTAGACTGAATACTGAGTTAGTTTTTATAAAATCTGTAGTAAGATGTAAATCTATTCACATTACATATATAAATAGAATTATATTGTTAATATATAATAATAACACTTATAACAATAATTAGGAAAATCCTTATTTTTTCGAAGAAATCTGAAGTAGTTAGAATTATAGTTACACTGAATAATAAGTGAACTCGCATTTTTATAAAACCTAGAGTAACGTGTAAATCTATTCACATTACATACATAAACATAATTATGGTAATAATATAATATAACAATAACACTAAATCCGCTTTTATAAGATCTGTAAAGTTATTTTAAATATTTTATTTTGTTTTTTATATAATAAAAATTTGCGAATAAGTAACACATTAAAACTCATTAATGAGTTTTCATCACGAAACATTTAATTAAAGCTAGAGAAATGTTTCCTCGTATAAAACTGGGTCAATACACAGGAACGTGGCGCTTAATGGTACAATTTGTGTTTCGTAGTTGGTAACACTTGGTGACAACAATTTAGAATACAATAACACTGGTAATGTGTTCTCACTATTATACTCCAAGTAGAAATATATTAAATACTTAAAATTTAAAACTATTTACACTATAATTAAAGTTATAAAAATGGAAATGCTCTCTAAGGTGTACAGAAAGTATTGTAATTTTTTATATTTTGATCGAGATATTACAAAAACGTACTTTTATGACGATGGCGAAAGTGAGATCTGAAAATATTTTGTTAAATATCTTAAAAATTGCTCTTGTATTGCAACTTTTCCCTTTCTAGCTTTTAGTAAACGCATGGCAATCCAGTATATTAACTGGATTTACACCTTTCTTAGTCTTTGGCTAGATCCCACTTTCATCTTTCCTATCAGGTCTGCCTTGTCCAAATCTTGATCACTTCCGACCATGACGCTATTAGAGTATTCTAGTTCTAGTAATCTTTATTTTATTTTCATTTGTTGCTTTTTTATATGGTGATAATGACAGAAGTTTTCACCTTTATTAACAACGGGAAAAATCTTGTTGTTAAGTATATTTAACTTAAAATAACGTACAAACCTAATTTTTTTTTAGGTGACACTTTTAAAAAAGGGCAACATATAGTATAAATAGTATCTACATTTTGTTCCACGAAGACATATACGGTTTTGATTATCAATAGCTATTTTATTTTCCAACATTTATTTTATTTTATTTTCATTTGAACACTTAATATAAATAATTACTATAAACCTATTATAGTTCTCATAGGAACTGTAAAATACAATTTTATTTTTTTGAAAATGTCACCCACATTTTTTAATAACATTTTTTATAGTTAAAAGTGAAATTTCTTTGTGTCATTAGTTATGCCTTAAAAAGTAATTTAATTTGATATGTCACATGATATGGTTATTTTCTTGTATTTTGAGCGTACCCCAATAGTACCATAATTTGGGGGGGCGGGTAAAATTCAGTTCAACGTTGAATGTTTCTCTCAGATTAGTCTAGCAAACATTTTAAAATCAGTTTAAGTCTCCGTATTTCACATGTTTAATGTTTTCATAATTGAGTAAACTCAAACACATTTTGTGCTGCCATTTTGTTTGGGATCATTCAAAAATGATTTCGTGAGTTACATAACTTTGTCTTTTTATGTCCTTTAGTTTGACACCTCACAAGTTCCTATTTGAATATTTTAAGTAACCCCGAAATTCCCCCCTTTAGGAGGCGGCGCAAAATTCCACACTATCAAAAATAAATCAGGTGGCCTAGTTAACAGTTCAAAGAGTTTGGCTCTATTAAATTAATACAAAAGTTAAGGTTGGGGGGGGGGGCTTTTCTAACACACTGTATATTGGTCATTACAGAACAATAAAAAATACTCATTAAAGATTTATGGGTAAAGTACCGAAAATTTAAAAAAATGATTTATAGAAATCTCATTAAAGGGGAGTTTTTTTTCTCTCTCTCCAAACATGACCTATCGAGTTCTATAAAATCTTATTGAAATGTGTAGATTAACTAATAAATTGCTACTTTTTTAATATATTTTTATTACATTGGTATGTAAGTACAGTAGCGGCCATAAAAATTGATATGACATGTCAATATTAAATTTATTATAGCAGACTATTCTGTGATTATTTATTAACCCTAATAAAATTTTGAAAAATCGAATGAAAGATATAAAACGATTTTAAACTTTTTTTTGTTCAAACCACTATTATAACCTCACACTAAAATAGCTAACTTTTTGAACTTTTCGACTCTACATGCAACGAAACCAGATGTGTTTAGGACGACAACTAGACATTTAATGTCGAAAATCTAATTTATAACTCTGATCTTCTAAGAAAATCTGATATTTGTATAGTTCCGAGTCAACGACAAGTTGAGGCTCGTTAACATATGTATAGATTAGAGGCTCTAAAAGGCCGAGCGAAGCCAGTGGAATTTTTCAAAATATACACATCTACGAAGTCTTTTAGGGTCTAGCCGACGTTAGGAAAGTAGTAATATATAACTACAACCTTCAGAAAACAAATGTTTTAAATAAACTTATCCAACTGGTTCCGTACCAATATACATTTCCTACAAGACCCAAGAAACCAACTTTAGGGCGTTACATTTAAATGATCCGTATTACATTGCTTGTTGGGTTGGGTAAGTACCATAATCACGCTTATCTTGATTTTTAATTCGGCTGTGTATAAATATAATATATTTTTATTTTAAATTAAATATAAATATTATATTAATGGATGCATTACATTGTAAATAGGTAATTCTGTTACTAATAAAACAGTAATGTAAAAGAGATGAAAATCAAAGTGGGTTTAGCCTTTAAACCTATTTACTTTTCAGTAAGCCTTTAAAAGCTTCCATGTAATAATAAGCTTTGTATTTATACAAATCCATTGAATGCGAGAGAGAGAGAGAGAGAGAGAGAGAGAGAGAGAGAGAGAGAGAGAGAGAGAGAGAGAGAGAGAGAGAGAGAGAGAGAGAGAGAGAGAGAGAGAGAGAGAGAGAGAGAGAGAATTTCAGAACATGTAACAACCTCTGCTTACATCTAAATGTTAAGAAGGAAATATGACCAAGATTAATTAACATAAAAAAAAAATGTTTTTGCTGTGAGTTGATCTTGTCTCAATTTGACATATTATACCTTGTTACAAAAAATACGAAGATCACAGAAAATTATAGCACAACATGTCATGTTCCATTATATTAATGTATTAGACAAATTTTTGTAATGACAAATTTTAGACTAAATTTGATTTTCAGTTTTCTCAAAAATATATGTTTTAAGATTTCCTGATTTTAATTTGTGTCATTTTTAACTGTCTGTCAATCAAACAATACGTCAGAACATAAACGAATCAACAAATTGATAAAATGTTTGTTTACCAAGTGTGATAAAAACCCAAAAAACACTTTTTTATAAAGTTGACGTTTCAACTAGAAATTCACCATCTTCAGGTGCAATATATACAGAAATCGCCTTGACAAGAAGTTTGTCATGAAACCTCGTTTTGTTTCAAATCATTGTAAAAAACTGTGGAATTTATCCCAGTATAATTTGCCTCAATTGTAGATCCACACTTGCTTACGATGTTGAATTCATCCCAATTATAAATCCACAATTGCATACAATGCTGTCTAAATTGCCTTATTTATTATAGATCCTCACTTCCCTGAGATACTACCGATTTACCTTAACTGTATCCACACTTGCCTACGATGCTGTGCAATTTGTCTCAATTATAGGTCCTACTATTGAACTGTACAATTTGCCCCAATTGTAGATCCACACTTGTTTACAATGCTGTCCAATTTACCCCAATTGTAGATCTTTATTTGCCAGCGATGGAGTACAATTTTCTTTAAATTGTAGATCCACACAATTGCCTTCGATGTTGCCCAATTCGCCCCTATTATAAATCCACAGTTGCCTACAATGATGTCTAATTTTCTTGAACTATAGATCCACACATTCTACGATGCACTTAACCCCACGATGCAGAGTCAACATCGTAAATTTTTATGGCCCCATGAAAATAAAACGTGAAACTTCTTTCACACAAAGCAAGAGTTTTAGTTACTGAAGTAATCGAGGACTCACTGGAAAATACAACCTCTTCAATCATTTTAAAATCATACTCGTGTCCTGATAATACTTAATTATGTTTGCCAATAAATATTACACTATAGGGATGCATTAGTTAAATTGAATAACTTGTTCAAAATTCTTTTATCATGTACTTCAAACGTATTTCATTATAATTACATTCTTAAAACTGTTTGATGTAGAAAAAAATATTTAAAATATGTTCATATTAAATCCATCTGATGTGTTCCAAGTTTTCATGATTCACCGAACTTAAATTAAAATGACAAATAGCTGAAATTTCTCCTTACATCTTGAACAAGAATACAATATTCTCTTACACGTGAATAGCTTCATAAGTTATTGAATAAAACTAAATATATTTTATCTTCCATCTGTGTTAAAAGATATTACAAAGCAGATGTATTATATTTGAAATTTAATTTTGTGTAAATTTATATATATAATTTGTATGTACAAACTATTTCAGTTTGGCTTAATCTATTAAATTAACTGGAACTGGAAAACTTCACAGAGAAATTTATATTTATTAAATATTTTATTTTACCATGTGAAAAGGCTTTAAAATGAACAAATGAAAATAAGTTGAAAAGAAATTGTTACTTTTCTTAGTTAAACAAAAATAAAAGTAAGTAATTTATATCAAAACTGGCATTTTCAACTATACAGGTTGTCCCAGAACTCTCTGGACACAGGTATATTGGATTATTCCTTGTGTCAAGGCAAACACATTTTACCATTTGAACATGGGTCTCCCGTAACTATTTGTCGGTCTCTTTGTCTATTTGTGTGTTTTTTTTTACTTTAGTGTTCATATTTTAAAAAGTACTGAACCGAATTCAATCAAACTTGAGTCAACTGTTTATGGTGATAGGATCGATCTTCTCAAAAGTTATGGTGTAATTATGTCACGCAATTTAAAATGGTGGCTATTGAAAATTTTAAATTTTTTTAAAATTTTTAAATAAATCTACAAGCATACATTTTTAGTATCTTGTATGAAAAATCTAACGGTTTTTTAATTTCTGAAACTGTTTTAAAAAAACGGCCGCCATTTTGAAATTGTGAGACATAATTACACCATAACTTACGTGTTAACTGCAAACTGTTTTACTATTTTCGAAATATCGTAAACTAAACTGATATCGCGAAAACGATAAAATTTTGTTCAGTTTTTATTCAACCACTCTTTTTAGAAGAAAACTACAATGTTAAATGATATATTTTATGACCAGCTTCCTATTAGGATTTTTAAAGTTGACTCCTACATCTTGTGACTTGAGTGATCCCCTAAAATTTTTAACACTTAAATAGTTAGTGTTTTTCATATTTATAATGGGTGATATTGGTTAAAACAATATAAAATGTGCAAAATATTGGGAAAGGGATTTTAACCCCATTGCATTATGCATAAATAAAAGTAAAATATAAACAGTAAATTGTTCACACCTTCAACAAAGTCAGATACCAGTCATCAAGTCGCAATAGGATTGGGGTAAGTATAAGGCAGTATACATTGATGACACTTAATACCGCAATAATCCCAATGATAAAACTTAAACACAATACAAGATGGAAATTATCCATAAAGCATTTAACTTTTATAATTTCTGAATTATGTGGTGTTTTGTTCAAATGTAGCCTACAGTAGCTGTATTAATATTTTCTGTTTCTTCTTGTGTCATCAAACTATGTATTTAATGTATTAAAAACCTTTAAGGGGCGAGGAAGTTCACAGAACTATTAGTTTCATAACGGTAATTATTAATTAAGATTGGAATACGATGAAATTGTAAAGTTAGTAACTGAGTTTGTGTTATAGTACATTGAGTATGGCTTTGGTCTAATTAGTTAAATTGGTGTTATTTGCATTTTAGAACTAATTGTGGTATCACAAACTCGAAATTGTCTCCGTTAGTTCTAAATTGATTAACCAAACTTCTTGGTAAAGTTTAGTCCATTCCTCTCCACTTAAAGTCTAACAGCTTAAATTAAATGGTTGAAAAATTAAGAGGAAGGTATTTTAATGATTGAAAAACAAACAAAGCATTTTATTTTATAAATTTAAACTGATTTCTAAATATTTTCAGCGAACCGTTTTATCCCTCACCTCATTTCGAATTATATAGAGTTACAAAAACATGGAATAAATTATAATTTTACATGTGATTTTTTTTTTTTTCTAAAACGTTCCATAAGTTGTATAAATGTACCATGTTTGGGGTAAAATATATGAATAGTAGCATTGGTCTAGCCAGTTGTTGTTCAGTTCCATGGGGATTTGTGTGATGGTGACTTAGTCATTTTTTATTATACATTAAAGTATATATCAATTAAAGTAATCAAATCGTATGATCTTCGATCGCATTGGACCCCAGCTACCAAGGCCAACCAGAGGAAGGGTAAAACCTGTTTTCGAATAATTCTGTCGGCATTCAGGGTCTATGAACATCGATAGGTACAGACCGTAAGGTGTATCCTGAACTTTCATAGAGCGCGTTAGGGGAGTTGCAGGCGGGCGGCGTAATGATGTCAAAACTACTTTTGCTGATAAAGATATTGACTCAGCTTCATTTCGCTGTCAACGTTTGTAATGTTCCCATCTCGCCTGTTTGTAGTCTCTGTTTGGTTTACGAACAACTCGACAAACTTTTTGACCAGAAAAATAGTTATATAAGTTTTAAAATGACGGTAAGGTTCCAAAAAAAAAATAGTGTTTAAAACTTTTTAGTAGTAGTTCGACTTTTATCAAATTTGGTATTTAAGCTCATATTCTTTAAATTATTATCTCCTCCGTTTTCGGCTTCTTATTTCATAAAACGGTAGGCCTACACATTTGGTGTGATTTCACGAGATTGACTATGAAGGACTTTACTCCCACCAACTTTCTACCTGATGTTTTCACCTTCCATCACAACACAACAAACCAATGTTTTTCAAATGCGAGTATAACTACGAAACACGCAGTAAAAACTCACTGCAAGACTGAGCTCAGTGGTTCCCCCACTTAACCAACCGGCCAGAGACGACTGCGTATCTCAATGACATAGATCAGACTAAATCTTACTAACTGTACAGTATAACATAACCACTATGATCGTAAGAAATAATTAATCACAATCACAACTCAAATAGCAGACCATATTGTAGTAGAGTATTTTAATGGTATTATTCCTCCCTGCCCTTGGTGTTTTGTTCAAGTGTACAACACCTGTGGTATTATTTACTGTTCCGTTTTGGTCTATAAATATCACTGTGTCACGTAGGTAGTAACTACATTCTGTTTGAAAGAACAATTTTTCAATATATTAAATCATCTAAGAAGCTGGGTCCTTTTCATACAATAACTAATTATTTACTCCACTGAATCTTCCATTATAATAAATGTCAGCAATATTAACATTTAAATAGGCCAACTTAGAGAAGAGGAAATGGGATTGAACCGTTTTTAGTAAAGAAAAGTTTGGGATAGAAGACAAAAGAAGTTGATATGAAATATGAGGTATAAGGGTTTATAAAATTAAATGAAATAAAACAGACGCGTGGAATAGTGATAAGCGTAAAACTAATATCAAACCCTTATTGAAGAAGAAAATATAAGGGTCACGTAGTCCGCTAAAATTTTTGATGATTTTAGAAAGGGATTGCAGAGAATGAATATCTTTATATCATTTTTCACTCGTTGTCCTTCTCCTAACTCAATAAGTAGACACTTTGTAAAGCAATGCTACCAACAAAATAGTATATTTATTTTCATCACTAGGACTAAAAGTGTACCTTTTCGATACAAGCTCAAGTTTAACAACTTGAAAATTAGCGAGGATCGAAAAGCTTGTTTTGGTCCAACTGATGAACTATATTTTTCGGTATACTGCAAATAATATAAGAAAACAATTTCACAAAAACTAAAATGTTATAACCTATTTACTTTCAAATCGATGGTAACAGCTGTTTTTACGGTTATTTACAATCGAGGGTATCGGTTGTTTTTATAGATGATTTACAATCGTTAATTAATTCGTATAAACGAAGTAGCAGCTGATGACCTCGACCTCAGCTGATGTTTTTAGGTCCTAGGACTAAAAAGAACAACTTTAGCATCTCAATGTATGTATTGAAAGCAGCTGTTTTTGAAGCAGTATGACAAAAAGTAATAATACACTATCTACGATGTAGACATCGCATTACAAATACATTTTAAATTAGATGGATATTAAATATATTTCTTTTAGTTAATGGTACAATTTATTTAGACATTTTCCATCGTTTATGTATGTTAAAATTACACGACATTTTGACATTATGGATCAACTTACGTTATCAAGTGAAAACATTTATAACATGTCAAACATAAAAACGGCCACCGAAGGTTATGACTATACTGGAAGCTAAAACTAAAACTAATAACCTAAGAAAGGAACCCAGGACGAAAACTAAGGACTGAAACGTGATGAGCAAAACCCACAAAGTAAAATAACTGCACACTAACACAAGAACTAACAATCACCAGGTTTAATCGAAATTAACACTGGTCAACTAACAAAACAGTTTTTTGTGCTACGGGATAATTACTTAACGGATTAATCCCTTCTCTCAAGAGTTTAATGGGTGACCTTGTAATCACACCTTGGGGCGAATTAACCTGAATACTTTTGCTTTATTTAAAATAGATATTTTTTTTAATTATATTAGTTGAAACCATGCCTGCCTTATTTACATACTAGTCAACTAGCTAACAGAGTAGTTACCTAACGCTTAATATCCTTACTGAAGAGTTTAGTGAGTGACCTTGTAGTTAAACCTTGCTGTGAATTTAACGAAACACTTCAGTTTTACTTAAAATAGAAAAATTTGTTTTCAATCTTCATAAAGCCATGGTACTAAGAGGGTAGTTACTTCATGGTTTTACCACTTATCTCAACAGTTTTTTGGATTATCTTGTAGTCACACATTGCGGTGAATTAACTAGAATACTTCAGCTTTAAATAATATTAAAAAAAAAAAAAAAAAAAAAAAAAAAAAAGGATTTTAGTGCTAACGGGATTGTTACGTAACGGCTTAATCCCCCTCAAGGGTTTAACTAGTGACTTTTTAGTCACCCTCTTTGCTGAGAATTAACCGGTATTAAACTTTACTTAAAATAGAAAAATATTATTAATGGAAGCCATACTGGAATTATTTATACAGTGGTAAACTAAAGAAAAGTTTTAGACCTAACAAGGAAGTTACTTAGCTGTTTTATCCCTTATCCCCTCTCTTAAGAGTTTATTGGGTGACCTTGTAGTCCAGCCTTGCTGTGAATTAACCGGAATACTTCAGCATTACTTAAAATAGAATTTTTATCCATTTGCTTTAATAGAAACCATACCAGCCTTATTTTCTAGACTGGGTTAGCTGATGGGATTGTCTGTCTGGTAGCTATGTACACAATATTTTAATTGAAGAATCATGTCGCTAGTATCTAAGTCACAATTGTTTTAACTAACTATCAAATTACCTTATATGGTTTCCGCCAGGTGACTTCTTTTTTAAACACTAACGCGTTTCAAAGCATCTGCTCCATCTTCGGAGTTATTTTCACTCAGTTGAGATCGTTAACATATTAAAATAAAACTTAAAAACACACGGACATTTACATATATATATTAATTTATACATCACTTATCGTATCGCGAATTGAGGGAGAGAGAGAGAGAGAGAGAGAGAGAGAGAGAGAGAGAGAGAGAGAGAGAGAGAGAGAGAGAGAGAGAGAGAGAGAGAGAGAGAGAGAGAGAGAGAGAGAGAGAGAGAGAGAGAGAGAGAGAGAGAGAGAGAGAGAGAGAGAGAGAGAGAGAGAGAGAGAGAGAGAGAGAGAGAGAGAGAGAGAGAGAGAGAGAGAGAGAGAAGAGAGAGAGGATCTTTCACAGATCACATTTCACTAATTTCTAGTTTCCATAAATGCAAATTACCAAATGCACGCGAGTACACGGAAATAAACTAATTGATCAGTTACCGGTGTAGTCCTCATTTCATTTGTTTAAAAGATATTCCACTTCTTAATAATAATAATGTTTTAAACTTCAACCGTAATTGTTCGATGAATCCATTTTTAATCTATTTAATTGTTTAATCATTTAATCAGTTTTATCTATCTTTTCAATATATATATATTACTTATAATCGAGGGAAAATTAATATCTTAACGCTAGTAAGTCTTTGTATTGATCTTATTATATTATTATTGATATATTAGACAGCTCGTTTCTTCTTCCACGCTTATCTTTTGCTTTGATGCCATTATGCAAGACTGAAACCGGACTAACCGAAGGCAAGTGATTCTCTCGTTGAAAAGAAAGACATTTATCACATAAATTGTAATGTCTGAATGAACAAACTAGTCATTCCCAAGTCATTTTGTATGAATGAAAGAGTAGCAATTGTTTGCTGTCTCATTCTAGATATTTTAATATGAAGGGACAATATTAATTTTGAGATTGTTGTCATTTCAACCCCCTGCACCTGAAATATTGTCTTTATAGTACTGATGGTGCATAAACTTGGAAGCTTTCAACTACTGGAATGTATGTTGATCACCGGAGCTTTTATAAGCACATATACAGCTGTCTTAGAGTTTTTTTAATCCTACTGCCTCTAGATATATTATGATCAGAGGCGAGACCAGCTGCCTGTAGGCTTCATAACCATGGCGAATAGAGGGGGGAAATATGAGGTGGGGCGATCTGAAATCGCCAAGAAGGTCTTAAAGGGCTCGGTGTTAGACGACCTGTCTGATAGGATGGAAACCGAGTATATTTTCACTCGACCTTTACAGTTCTTTCCAAGACATTTTATCACTTGAAAGATGGCAAGCTACCGATACAACTTGGGCACCTTGATCAACACTCTGGATTCGCTGGATACTGTCAAACCAAAGGCCAACTTTGAAACCACTTTAGATGGGTATTGTACAGTATTTTTAGCTGAGATTTGCGTTATTTAGCATGTATACATCGAGGATTAGAAAAAACCCTTAAAGGTAAGGACAGTCCAATACTCTCATATAACCAAGCGAAAATCAAAGCTCTCAGCTCCGTAGAAATCTCATCCAAACTGGTGTAGGATTCCCTCAGTTCCGTATGTGTCAATTGCCAACATGGTGTGCCTGGTATGGGTACCTGGGCATTGCGGGATTGAAGGAAATGAGAAGGCGGATCAGTTGCCTTAAAATGTAGCTGCTGATTGCTTAGTAGGAGTAGAACCCGCTTGAGGGATTAGTCGTTTAAAGACAAGAAGTGCGGTGAGAAAATAAACCAGGGAAAGAACACGTCAAAACGATGTAGACAAGTTCCTGGCAAGATTTTAGGTAAACTCTTTCTCTTTAATTGCGAGGCCCTCTAGAGTCCAGAAGAAGTAGAATGTTTGGCCCTCAGCAACCAAAGGAAGATTTCAATAATGGTAAAGATAAACCTTTTTCAAAAGATCCTAAAGTCTGTTCAGAGTGAACATAAGAATGAACAATAATTCTTATAGTTGACGTGCCAGAGACCAATAAATCCTAAGTAATAATCCCCCCCTTTAAAAAATAGTACTTATCTCATTCAATGATTATCAACCCTGTATTATCAGAAACCATTTTACCGATTTAGTAAAGAAAAAATTATCTTTGTTTTGTTTTAGCTTTGATTTAAATGTATAAGGTATAACACAACCGTAACTAAAAACGCGGTAAGATATAAATACAAACATTGTTTTTATTTAATCACTTAAACAATCAAACAATTATCAAATGTAAGGACAGAAACAAAACGTATTGGTCACAAATTCGCCAAAACCAACTATTAAAAGTAAGTTGGCGTCATAACTTCAACTGTTTGGCTACATTAACAATTAATTGGGAATAATCAATGTTTTAACTATTATTTTAGGAACTGCAGTCATATTGCCTATTCTACGCCTTAATTATATTTCCTGAATAAAAACACATTATCTAAATACACGGATTGGTTTTAAATGGTTAATTATGGTGGGATTTTGTTGACACTCATGATATACAGAGTGTTCAAAAAGTTCCTTTAACCCTTTTTAATTTTGTTTATTGCTTAAAATAAATTAACAGACCTTTGTATATATCTTTTGCTGCCTAACAGGACGTAAATTATTTCAAGTAATAAATATATTCTTAAAAATGTAATTAATGGACAACAAAATTTCTGAATTTTTTTTTTTTTTTCAGAATTTTGATTGTCCATTACATTGAAACGGAGTAAGATACTAAGCTCTAGTTTGCGCCATTTTTAATTTTGATAAGCTTTACAATGATGTAGCACGTCACCTACATGTAAGATTTAGTCCCCCCCCCTCCTCAATCCCCAAAAAATCATCAAATATGTCAAAAATACGTCCTGTTATGCACCATAAGATAAATACAAATATTTAAACAACAACAACAACAAAATTAAAAGTGGCTAAAAGGACTATAATTATAGTTTGGAAGTTACAAAACAACACATCAATGACATTGTTCAAAAAAGTTGATTTTTTTTTATAAAATATGAATATAAATAACCCAAATCACAAGTACAAAAAAATAATTGACAGAATAATTAAATCTAAACGTTGTTATGGTTAATCAGTTACTCGGCACATCCATTGGTGGGTTTTAAAATATGTGGAATGTAATCTAAAATACATCAATAATTAATAGTAATAATACATAAATATTGGATATTATTTACTGGTTATGTAATAATAATTAGCAACGATATTTACCAGCTTCCATATTTATTTAACTGAACATACAATCGCTGTTGACAAGTAATTATTAGTATAAACACAATGTATATACTAACTATTAAATTACCCACGAGAATGTATGGCTGAGCTACAAAAATAACGAATCAATATTGACCGGCGCTCTGTACGTTACCGTGAGTTAATACGAGGATAGTAAACCGCATCCTCACCAGCGTCTGTAAGTGTTACTATACCAGGTGTCCAAAATGTCTGGGTACGGCTTAATATTTATTAAACCATAGACGATAACATCTATAAACTTTGCACAGTGTTATATGACTATGTAAGCTACTTTTTCTTGCTATTACCATGACATGCATTCCATGGGGGACGGCCCACAGTGGAAGTTAAGGAAATTTTAAATGTAAACATGGGTCGAGTTATACCTCATTTTAAAGAGCTCAGTTAGTAAAGTTGAATGCCGCAATCCGCATCTCAATAGGACGATCCTATCAGAAATGGCGGGATGTATTAGGTACACATCGCAAACTACATTATGCGCTGCCATTTCTGATAGGATCGTCCTATTGAGATGCGGATTGCGGCATTCAACTCTACTAACTGAGCTCTTTAAAATGAGGTATAACTTGACCCATGCTTACATTTAAGATTTCCATGACTTCCACCGTGGGCCGTCCCCCCATGGTAGGCATGTCATGGTAATAGCAAGAAAAAGTAGTTTACATAGTCATATAACACTGTGCAAAGTTTATAGATGTTATCTGCTATGGTTTAAAAAATATTAAGCTGATCTGCTATGGTTTAAAAAGTATTAAGCAGTACCTAGACTTTTTGGACACCTCGTATAAACAATCGTTGTAACGTAACTATGTCATTGCTATCCATGGAGGACCGTTTTAGATGTCCTACACGATAATTCAAAACGCTCTTACCAAACACAAATTAATAAGGGATAAAAAAATTCTATATCAACATGGGGGAGTAGGCAAGTGAAATATTTTAAAGTCGTTTATTTTTTTCGTCGTAGAATATCTCTTTAAAAAATATTAAATGAGCTTTTGTAATCACTCCGTGTCAATCCACTTCTAAACTGTCAAAATCTGGAAACCTATAAATCTCAATCTATCTGGCTATTCATTGACCTGAGGTAACTTGACCGAGTTTTATGAGTTACCCTACGTGGCGACGCAGTGATATTGTCGAGTTTACGGAAGAGTAATTTCAAATAACTTTGATTAAACTGTTAAGATACCTTATTCGTTTATTCTTCGTTTGAGAACAAAAGTCCTTAAATCTACCCAATTTATTCAGGACTTTGTGTACCTTTGTAGCTACTGGCTTTGCATAAAATATTGTACTGGCATTAATTTTCTTTTTTCTTTCTTTTTATCGAAAGAAGCAATATATTTTTTTTAACTCGACTATTTGGCTGTCATTTGTACATTATTATGAAAAGGAAAGATGAAAGAGAGAGATCGAAAACAATGAAGATTACTTGAAGAAAAGTGTAGATCCAGCTAAGACCTCGGGATTGCCACACTCGTACTCAGTATGAGTGACCCATACGCGTGTGTTATAAAACGTACTATTAAGTTTCGTTGCAACTAGGGAGAACGATGTATTTACAGTGTTTTAAAATGTCTATCACTCAAAACAATTGAAGCCTTATTTATAAAACTATCGGACAATCCTATCGGCCAAAACAGTTTATAAGGCCATTACGCCTTCCGTTATTAAAAACAAAATTAAAAATCGGATATGAAATTACTTTACTTTAAAAAGGCTGAAATTTTGCCGCTTACTTCCACAAATGGAAATCATGACGCGATTGAGGAATAAATTCTAGAAAAGGTTATTTACCCGATAAACGGTTACAACAACTTTCTCTTGGTTCCATCCTCTTAACAAATCAGTTCCTTGCCCTCCTTTTTACAGTGTAGACCTGAGTGTTGTGAGTTTTATCTAATCACGTTTATAATTACTCTCCTTACATTTATAACACTTCTCAGGCCTAGTTTTAGACTTCAGTTCTTTCATGCTCCAACTTTACACTAGATAACGAGAGTTGCTTTATATTCTCCAAACGTCGTGTGTTAGTTTTTATATATACAAGTAATGGAAAATGACCGATTAAACCATATTAATAATATGAACAATTCATCATTATCAAATAACTTTAAAAAAAAAGAAAAAAAGAAAAAGTTACTGAACGGCTCTGACTAGGAATAAAGCCCTTGAACGAGACATAACGAGCAGTCATATACAAAAAACGTCAAAAAAAATAGAATTTGTACTGTTTTCTAATACTTTTCCAAGAGAAGTTTATACCTGACTAAAATAATAAATTTGCACTCACTATGTCTTTAGATATTTTCATTTTTATCAAGTTTTGAATTTCAAGTTTTACAGAGTTACTAAAACTTTTAATTTAATTATTTTTTACCCGATAATTATATTCTTTTGTCCACTGAGATTTCCTCTAAAATTTGATATAACTTTCTTTAAGCATTAAATTAAAGTAAAAACAGTAGTCAGATCATTTACGCTTCTAACGTTTTAGACAGCAGTGTTAAGGTTGGTTTGTTAGTTAAGGCACTCAGCACTCCATGGTTTTTCTTGTTTTTTAATAGTGACAAAACCACTTGGTAATCATCACTTTATTTATTAAAAAAAAAAACCTAATATCCCTAGCCCTCGAATACTCAAATAGCGTCACAGGGAAAATAACAAGAGTTGTTGAAGAGAGACAACCTAAAAAAGTTAAAAGATAGGGATCTAACAAATACTACATAAAAAAAAAATGTAGATCTAGGTAGGACCTCGGGATTGCCAAGCCTGCACTCACTATAGTGAGCTCTGGATGAAGTTAACATACGTTAAATAAAACCCCTATTTTCACTACGTTCAATCTGCAACCATTAAAATTCGAAATGTAAATTTAAACTATTTTAATTATTTACGGATTTTTACAACTTTTCATTTTTGTTTTACTTGTATCAATGGTCCTTGAAGTACTGTGGTGATCCTGTGTTTGAAATACAAACTTTCTATATACTTCTTGTGTTTCATATCTCTTTCACTTTGACTGCAATGGCGTCAGGCAAAGCCCTAATGTTTGTAACTGGGTCGTTACATAAGTTGTAAATGTTCACATAATATAAAGGGAACATTCACAAGTTCCGCAGCCACATTACATCATTGTAATCTCTAAAATGTTCTTTTATAACTGCACTGAACATTTTTTACATTTAAGTTTTCGTATTAAATTTATAACAATAAAATGATTAAATTAATGATTATAACTCTACTGAGCAATATTGTTTCTCAAGAGTTCTATTGTCGGATACGAATAAAAAATTGACGTGCGAGGTTAAGATTTTAAATTACATTTTTCACAATAACTTAATTTGTCATCTTTAAGAGTTGTGGTTGGTACCATTAGATCCAGAATTGAAATATGCAAATTTTTATCTAATTTAGAATGTTATTAGTTGAATAAAACACTATATATGAACCAAAAACTAATTTAAATGGCCGCCATTTTGACATTTTAAATTCGATTTTTCTGGATTTTAATAGGGTTCACTGGAGCACACTATAGTCCCCTATACAAAATTTCAAGTTCCTATATTTATTTGTGTGGCCATTATCGTGCTTACGTATAGACAACTACGACGACGGAAGGACGACGCGCCGAATTTCACTTTTTCTGTTACCTAAAACCTTGAAAGTTTTGTAATGATCAATCATACCCTATACTTTGTATAATGAGTCAGTAACAATGTTACTTTACCATATATTATCAATGACGAAGTAAAATAAACGGTTTATAAAAACAAGAAAATCTAATTTGTACTTATATTTTTGAAATTTAAATAATAAAAAAGTAAATAACCTGTTTATCATTAAAGTTAATCATTCAAACCGTCTTGGCATACAGAGAGAATTAAAACGGAGCAAATTTAAGTTTTCTCTTATTTCACACTCACAGTTATTGAATTCAAATATTATCATGAATATGTTAATTCAAAATACATGCTAATTGTATATCATTTAGCAATACAGCTCTTCAAAACAATAACAAGTTTTGTGTAGTGAAAACAAGCATCGAAAGCTTGACATATTTAAAATTCTAAAATATCTGAAACGTGGTGAGAGCATATCTGCGATTTTGCAGCTATTTCCAAAACAACTCACATTCAATCTTAAAGGAGGGGGAATGTGAAGTCACTGAATTTATTGTCAGTGAATGTTTACTTACACGAGAATTGATGTAACGCCTTCAAATCCTAAGATACAACTACTTGTCGTGTTGTATAATGTTTTGCTGCCCAGACAATTGAAGGCGTTATGCAGAAAATATGTAAACACGACTATCTGTTTTTAATGTTATTTAATTTAGGAACCTGAATTTATACAACTTGCTACAGAACACTGTAAAGATTTTTTTAAACATTGAAACATTTATTTTTATCCTCTGGAAGTAGTGGAATTTACTTATAAAGTTATTGTTTTGTAATTATCAAAAAATATTTAATTTTACACAATCCCCTATACTTTTTTATAAAATTCTGTAGACTGTTTAAATAAGGATGTCAGAAGCATCATTTTATAAATGGGAAAAATTTGCTATTTTTTTCGTAATTAATGTCCTCAGAAGTGGAAAATAATAAGTTATTGAAGATGAAGTTACAGTGAAACGTGTCAATGAAAGAAATTACTATAGGCAGCAGATTGTACTTATACTTAATTCAATATCTTTAAAAAATGTAGATGTCCTGGTAGATAACAGACAGGTGTAAAAACCGTAGGGTCTATGGGTTTAAAACTATGTTTAAAAATAAATTAATAAATTATAAAGTATATTTGTAAATTTTACGGAATCAAATCACTAAGTACAGGCATAAATTACATATTGCGGTATTCAAGTTCCCTAATGTAATTTTACAAGTAGTACAGAAACGTTCTTTGAATAGAAGTTATGGATCTCAATATATTCGGTATTGGATTCAACTTTACAGATAGTACTTTGAAAATCCATAAACTTAAACTTGTCCACTTTGCTTATTTTTCTGAACAGTTTATATAAATTCTTATCAATACTTATGATAATTCCCTAGCAGTAAAATCACTATTGTAGCGTGGAAAAATAACAAAAAATAAACAGACAAAAGTGTAAATTAATATGGACACTAGAGACGAACTTGCGACAGGGTTACCAACATCATACCAGTAGAAGATATGCAAATGGGAGTTCTAATTTAATTTTTTTTAATGACTCGTGTAATAAAAAAAAGTTAATTAAATGTATCTAGTAATGTCCACAATTTATACTGATTTTTTGCAAGAATTTTTTTTTTTTTTAATACACGACAGAACTAAAAATTTAATTTGAATTTTGTGTCACTGTTTAAAATTACTTCTAACTTTTAATTAACTTATTTGGTCTGTCACGTGGCTTTTTAGTCGAAATTCGACATGTTTCGGAGTCGTAACTCCATCATCAGGAATAGTTAATCATTCTGAAGAGATTGTTGAACATTAAAACGAAGTATATATAAAACACTACACAATAATTTCACTACAAAAACACAAATATAAATTATATTTATATTGATGAACACCTTGTCATGGCCGATCAACTATAAACTTTCTATATTTCAAAAAACTCAAAACTAAAATTACGGTTATTGAAAATGTTTTCTTAAAATATGAAATTTAATTTATAATGTGCGCTGTGAAGTAGAGTGAAGCTCGTAAACTTAGCAGCACAAACCCAATTGAAGCTAATGTACCATGAACTGGACATTCCTTACTGAGCTGCCACGGATGTCAAATCAAATCAATTCCTCAGACCAATGATTCTGTGATAAAACGAATTGACATTTACTTGCTGAAAAATACGTCGGCTAATGTGATTGAAAAAAAAATACTAAACTTGTAACGGGTTATACTTTCTCCAATATAGGGTTATTTTTTTTGAGAAATCGTTGTTGAGTTTGTGTGAGGATGACTTTTAAGGCCTATTGAGTCCAAATAAATGGGTGTCGGAACAATAAAACAAACATCTGGAGAGATTTTAAATAAATTTCGTGTGCATTATCTCAAAGACTTTTTAATTTTTATGGTTCGTAGGCAAAACCAAGGACACTTGTGATTGCTAGTATGTGTTTGTCCGTTTATCTGTCTATAAGGAGCAACGAGTTTGCACAGACAATACAATAAATCCTATATTGCAATACAAGCAGATGTGCTAAATAAAATACCCAATGGGGTAAATTTGTTTAAAACAGTTGTTACACAGATTTTTGAACATCGTCATAGTGTTTATCACTAATTTCTTGACATCGGCTAGGTCAACGTGCCTCGTAGATGTGTACATTAAGAAGTCTCCACTCGCTTCACTCGTGTCAGCCTCTTTGCCGTAGCTAGTATCGAAGCTGTACATGTGAAGGAACCTCACTTACTACGCTCGTGTCAGCCTCTCTGCCGTAACTACTATCAAAGCTGTACATGTGAAGGAACCTCACTTACTACGCTCGTGTCAGCCTCTCTGCCGTAGATAGTATCGAAGCTGTACATGTGAAGGAACCTCACTTACTACGCTCGTGTCAGCCTCTCTGCCGTAACTACTATCAAAGCTGTACATGTGAAGGAACCTCACTTACTACGCTCGTGTCAGCCTCTTTGCCGTAGCTAGTATCGAAGCTGTACACGTGAAGGAACCTCACTTACTACGCTCGTGTCAGCCTCTCTGCCGTAACTACTATCAAAGCTGTACATGTGAAGGAACCTCACTTACTACGCTCGTGTCAGCCTCTCTGCCGTAGATAGTATCGAAGCTGTACATGTGAAGGAACCTCACTTACTACGCTCGTGTCAGCCTCTCTGCCGTAACTACTATCGAAGCTGTACATGTGAAGGAACCTCACTTACTACGCTCGTGTCAGCCTCTCTGCCGTAACTACTATCGAAGCTGTACATGTGAAGGAACCTCACTTACTACGCTCGTGTCAGCCTCTCTGCCATAGCTAGTATCGAAGCTGTACATGTGAAGGAACCTCACTTACTACGCTCGTGTCAGCCTCTCTGCCGTAACTACTATCGAAGCTGTACATGTGAAGGAACCTCACTTACTACGCTCGTGTCAGCCTCTCTGCCGTAACTACTATCGAAGCTGTACATGTGAAGGAACCTCACTTACTACGCTCGTGTCAGCCTCTCTGCCGTAGCTAGTATCGAAGCTGTACATGTGAAGGAACCTCACTTACTACGCTCGTGTCAGCCTCTCTGCCGTAACTACTATCGAAGCTGTACATGTGAAGGAACCTCACTTACTACGCTCGTGTCAGCCTCTCTGCCGTAACTACTATCAAAGCTGTACATGTGAAGGAACCTCACTTACTACGCTCGTGTCAGACTCTCTGCCGTAGCTACTATCGAAGCTGTACATGTGAAGGAACCTCACTTACTACGCTCGTGTCATACTCTCTGCCGTAGATAGTATCAAAGCTGTACATGTGATGGAACCTCACTTACTACGCTCGTGTCATACTCTCTGCCGTAGATAGTATCGAAGCTGTACATGTGAAGGAACCTCACTTACTACGCTCGTGTCAGACTCTCTGCCGTAGATAGTATCGAAGCTGTACATGTGAAGGAACCTCACTTACTACGCTCGTGTCATACTCTCTGCCGTAGATAGTATCGAAGCTGTACATGTGAAGGAACCTCACTTACCTCGCTCGTGTCAGACTCTCTGCCGTAGATAGTATCGAAGCTGTACATGTGAAGGAACCTCACTTACTACGCTCGTGTCATACTCTCTGCCGTAGATAGTATCGAAGCTGTACATGTGAAGGAACCTCACTTACCTCGCTCGTGTCAGACTCTCTGCCGAAGTTACTATCGAAGCTGTACATGTGAAGGAACCTCACTTACTACGCTCGTGTCATACTCTCTGCCGTAACTACTATTGAAGCTGTACATGTGAAGGAACCTCACTTACTACGCTCGTGTCAGACTCTCTGCCGAAGTTACTATTGAAGCTGTACATGTGAAGGAACCTCACTTACCTCGCTCGTGTCAGACTCTCTGCCGTAACTACTATTGAAGCTGTACATGTGAAGGAACCTCACTTACTACGCTCGTGTCAGACTCTCTGCCGTAACTACTATCGAAGCTGTACATGTGAAGGAACCTCACTTACCTCGCTCGTGTCAGACTCTCTGCCGTAGGTACTATCGAAGCTGTACATGTGAAGGAACCTCACTTACTACGCTCGTGTCAGATTCTCTGCCGTAGCTACTATCGAAGCTGTACATGTGAAGGAACCTCACTTACTACGCTCGTGTCAGATTCTCTGCCGTAGCTACTATCGAAGCTGTACATGTGAAGGAACCTCACTTACTACGCTCGTGTCAGATTCTCTGCCGTAGCTACTATCGAAGCTGTACATGTGAAGGAACCTCACTTACCTCGCTCGTGTCAGACTCTCTGCCGTAGATAGTATCGAAGCTGTACATGTGAAGGAACCTCACTTACTACGCTCGTGTCATACTCTCTGCCGTAGCTACTATCGAAGCTGTACATGTGAAGGAACCTCACTTACTACGCTCGTGTCAGACTCTCTGCCGAAGTTACTATCGAAGCTGTACATGTGAAGGAACCTCACTTACCTCGCTCGTGTCAGACTCTCTGCCGTAGCTACTATCGAAGCTGTACATGTGAAGGAACCTCACTTACCTCGCTAGTGTCAGACTCTCTGCCGTAGCTACTATCGAAGCTGTACATGTGAAGGAACCTCACTTACTACGCTCGTGTCAGACTCTCTGCCGTAGATAGTATCGAAGCTGTACATGTGAAGGAACCTCACTTACTACGCTCGTGTCATACTCTCTGCCGTAGCTACTATCGAAGCTGTACATGTGAAGGAACCTCACTTACTACGCTTGTGTCAGACTCTCTGCCGAAGTTACTATCGAAGCTGTACATGTGAAGGAACCTCACTTACCTCGCTCGTGTCAGACTCTCTGCCGTAGCTACTATCGAAGCTGTACATGTGAAGGAACCTCACTTACCTCGCTCGTGTCAGACTCTCTGCCGTAGCTACTATCGAAGCTGTACATGTGAAGGAACCTCACTTACCTCGCTCGTGTCAGACTCTCTGCCGTAGCTACTATCGAAGCTGTACATGTGAAGGAACCTCACTTACCTCGCTCGTGTCAGACTCTCTGCCGTAGCTACTATCGAAGCTGTACATGTGAAGGAACCTCACTTACCTCGCTCGTGTCAGACTCTCTGCCGTAGCTACTATCGAAGCTGTACATGTGAAGTAACCTCACTTACTACGCTCGTGTCAGACTCTCTGCCGAAGTTACTATCGAAGCTGTACATGTGAAGGAACCTCACTTACCTCGCTCGTGTCAGACTCTCTGCCGTAGCTACTATCGAAGCTGTACATGTGAAGGAACCTCACTTACCTCGCTCGTGTCAGCCTCTCTGCCGTAGCTACTATCGAAGCTGTACATGTGAAGGAACCTCACTTACCTCGCTCGTGTCAGACTCTCTGCCGAAGTTACTATCGAAGCTGTACATGTGAAGGAACCTCACTTACCTCGCTCGTGTCAGACTCTCTGCCGTAGCTACTATCGAAGCTGTACATGTGAAGGAACCTCACTTACTACGCTCGTGTCGTTGACTTAGCTCTTCCAGATCTTGCAACTTAATATCTTGAAAGGTTAGGGTTTGAAATACATTTTGGGAATAATTTCGTTATTTGTCATCGTACAGATTGAAACTTATTTTTATATAATTAAGTATATTATAAATTCTATAACATACGAGATAAGAACAAAACTGTTTAAAAGGGGTTGCCATTTTGACAATTTGATTGTTCTGAATTTCAATCAAGATTATGAGCACAGTATAGTCCCCAAAAATAATTTTCCTGTTTCTATCCTAATTTTGTGGCCGATATCGTACAGGCAACAACCACAACGAACGGACGGAATGTGGAAAATCATTTTTTCGGTTTCCTAACTTAAGGAAAGTAGAAGATCAGTCAAAAAACCAAAGTCGATTTTTTTTCGATTACACAATTTTTTACCAATATTTCGTATACTGTATACTGGGTAAATCATAAATAATATATACACACACGCGCGCGCATTTCAATAAGAAAAGGGGATACAGACTGCTGTATGAATCAATCGCATCCTCTCATTGCAAAGGAAACCTTACGAAGTTTCCAGGAAAGTTTCCCATCAACAATCAGTCCGTTATATTTGATTTAATCACGCTGGTAAATGATGCTGCAATCACAATTTGTCCTGTCATCATTATATTTATTGTACAACGTCTGAATAGATAAGAAGGATGTCATCAGTAAAGCGTCCTTAACAACTACTGACAAATTGTCATCAGTATTTATTATTGCATCTCGTTATTTATGGAATTTTTAAAATACAAAATGTATTTATTGTCGTCACTCATGGGACCATGAAGTAAATAGAAGCGAAAACTCAATACAACCCCGAATCTATCTCATTTTGTTGTCCATCTATCTGTCCTTGTGTGTTTTACACTAAATTATTTGTTTTAAAAAACGGCTTTACAGAATTAAACCAAATTCGGATGCATTGTTGCTATTGTTAGTTTCAGTTAATATGTTAAGTTTGATTATTGTAACTAAAATCGATAAAAATGGCCGATATTTAATGGTTTTTAAATTATTAATTTAAATAAATTAAAAATTGGATATTGTATAGAAAAAATTACAAGAACATCATTTTTAGGTTAATTTTATGACAAATCCAAAGTTGCTTTTGTTTTTAAAATTGAGTACAAAATAAACGATAATTGAAATTTCTTGTTCGACCTGCAAACCCATGTTCTTGTCCTTTTCAGAATAAACTAATGGAACAACAATGGAATGAATAAATGGAATTATTTTTTAGGAATAAATTTTAATTAGATTTTTATTCACATTTGTCTATTACAGTAATGGTTTCCTAACTGAAATTCTTATAGTAGTACAAAAAAGAATCTTTTATGAAATTAAATAAGTATGAGTAGTTATATAACTATTTATTGATAGCAGGAATATAACATATCAGCTGTTATTATTACAAATAATAGATCCGCTGATCAGTCTGCTATTAATGTATTACAATGAAACCAGCTGTTATTTATTTATTTTTTTCCATTACATCAATCAACAGTTTGAAATAAACAATTTGTAGGACAAGAACATACCAATACACAGCGGGACAACAAATTTCAAATCGCGTTTATTTTTCACCCTATTTTAAAAAAATTGCAATTGTAGCTGAAATTCTGACTAATAGAATGCTATTTTTGTCATTCTTTCAAGATCACGATATATACAGATTGCACGTTGCCCAAATCAAGTCATAGCATGTTCATTTAAATTCTAAAAAAGGTAAAAACTATTGTAAACTCGTTCCAAATGCCTGTTATTTCGTAATTATTTAATCATTTATTTTGAATAACAGTCGTATTAAAATGCCAAAGAAACTTTGAAGGAACATAACAGAAAGAAGACAAAGACAAAAAGGGCAGAGAAATAGATGGGCAAACGAATTGAGTGGAGATGGATCTGCGTAGATTTGGGAGATAACGAATCGCTGTGTGAGAGATGGTAATGGATGGAGAGAGAACTGTCGTTGGAGAGGGAAAGCTCACCTCGAGTTGTACTGCAGGATAAATAAGTAAATAGTTTATCTTTTTTGATGTTTAAAGGTAAAAAAACCTCTTGCTCATCATAGAAAGAAGAAAAGACCATAAAATAAATACCATAGCGCAGGGTCGGAAAAGAACAAGAGTTGGTTAAGCGAAACCTGATAGAAAAGATAAAAGAGAAGGATCTAAATAAAGACTACAAGAAAAAAAAGTATAGATACAGCTAAGATTCTCTTAGGATTTACTAAAGTGACCCCTGAGGGTAAGTGAGACGGTATTAAACAGTAATATTAAATATAATTTTAAAATGTTATAGTAATAATAAATTTCCGATTGTTGGAGCTAATTTTTATGTTTTTTTAAACCATTTGTTTTAGTTAATGCTCTCTTATTTTTTCTTCGAAGGTGGGAGATTTTGTAAAACCGTGAAATTTTTAATCTTAAAATAATCTCAGCCGCCATTTTGAAATGATCTACAATTTTTCTGGTTAACGAAATACTCCAATTATTTGTAAATTAAAATTGACAAACTAAATATGAAAAAATTCAGACTTCTATAGCGTTTACACAAACGCGAATAAGAGAGATCGCGCACACAGATAGTGAACAAAAGATTGCCAATTCCCCAATAGTTAGGATCGGTGTACATTTCATGATCTCGTGTATCAGCGTCTTTACGAGAGAGACCACAACAGCTACGGCATGTACTTCTAAAATTCTCTGTAATAATACGATCATGTGATTAACTCATTAGTGATGAGTTTTAATTACTAAACTTATTATAGAACTCACCAAAGTATAAATAACCATTTGCATTATCAAAAGTGAAATAATAACATACCCAAAATATTACAAAACTGTTGAGTTCTGAGTTCGTAAAATATAGGCAGAATATAATGCAACACTGCGAAAATTGTTTTTTTAGTAATAGCGCCTTCAATATTTTGTTATACAACTTTTATTACTCCACTGCTTTACGACTTGCATCACAGTATTTTATAGGCGTATTTTAATAAAATTCTGTCGGTTAACGTTTATTCATATAATATAATAAGATCATTCTATTCAACGTTATTGCTAATAATACTTTTTTCGAAGTAAATACTTCTCAGGAGTTTATCTAGTACGGCAATCCCGAGGTACACACCTGGAAGCTGGATCAACACTTTTTTTTCTTTTTTTCATGTAGTCTTGGGTTAGAGATTCCTTTCTTTCATATTTCTCTTACGACACTGACGATATACTAGAGCTAGGGATTTTTATATAATTCTTGTTTTTAAGGTGAATATGGACGAGAGGTTTTGCAGGAAAATGTCGAAAAGTATTACTGGAACCTTATATTTATATATAGCCTATATAAAATAAAGAGTACATATATCATTATTGTTATCTTCTTCCTTCCATGAATTCCAAAAAATAAACCTTTAAGTTTTTTCCATCACTTCATCGCACGTCCTATAGATTTTAATCCTCATGGTTGGTACCAATGAGAATCCTTCAGGAGCTTTCCGCGTTCCATCGATTGGGCATGTCTCTTCCAGTTGTATACAGAATGTCTTTTTTAACTGTGCCATCACTGGGATCTCTGAAAGGTTATCATTTACACATAACCTCAAATGGAGAACTTTACCTACTTTTTCATCTGTAATCAAATGGTCTAACACCTTGTACTGTATATCTACTACCTTATTTGATATGTCATTCTGGAGACGTCTTTGGTTCTTAGAATCAATTCCTCACTGATGCAGCATACATTATCTTACCAAGATTTTATATAGTCATAGATGAGTATATTTGTGCAAAAAAAGATGGCTTCTTTATAATATTCAGTATTGTAGTTATTTTTGTATTTCTTGTAAATTTTCCTTGTAAAGATCACCTCGTTATCAACACTACTTATATCTCAAATAATTGAATTCATTAACTCTTTCTACAATTTCTGTAAATACATATTTTAGATGTTTTAGAGGTCATAAATTTTGATTTATCTACCTAATCTTCAACTCAAATTTAAAAGAAATATTTTAAACATTAAATATAGAATTTTTTTCAAACTTGCGTCAACTCATCTATTTTATATACAGTTAATTGATAATTGTATGTATATTTTTCTTTACAATATAACATTTGTTAAAAATATACACTTTTGGAAGTATTCTTTTTGGTGTCATGTTCATTAATCTACCACAGTCGATTTTTTCCCATATTTAAAAACTCATAATTGAAAGGTATAACAAAAGACAAAATAATATTTTCCATATTAACTACAACGATTCTGATGAAATCGTGCCCACAAATAGCTTTTCTATATATAGGCTATAACTAAAAAATGCCTTTTCTGTACTTATCGACCACAATTTTAAACGACTCGGGGTTGCTGTTTTATAATGTCAAAATTCTCAAAATAAGTTACAGATATTTCGATTAAATTTATGGTATTGTATCGTCCATACAACAGCTAATAAAAGGAATTTCGATTTGCGTGTCAATGCATATTGATTTACAGGACACAGTTTTCAGTTTAACTAATTTTTACCTTAGACTAATAATTTGCGAACCTGTTTTTTTTTTTTTTTTTTTATCTAGTGGCGAATGCTTTATTATGTTTCCTTGGGCTTTGATTTTTTCGTATGGGGGGATTTAAGAAAGTTAGTGTAATATTTTGCTAATCGTATATTTTTACAAATACTTTTATTCAAAATATTGAACATTTGCGATTTTAATCTACTTTACAGTATGTTCGTAAAGTACTTTTAAGGCTGGATGTTAAATGTTGTTATACTTTTCGTAATAGTTACAAATTATATACATAAATATTCCGCTATTAATTTACTAACCATATCGGTCCATTTAATAATTTACAAATATAATAAAATATTTTTTCGTCATACTGCTGCAAAAACAGCTGTTTTCAAAACATGCATTTAAATGCTAAAGTTGTTCTTTTTAATCGTAGGAACTAAAAACATCAACTGAGGTCGAGGTCATCAGTTGTTACTTGGTTTTACGAATTAATTAATAACGTTTGTAATGAATCTATAAAAACTACAGATACTCTCGATTGTAAATAACAGATAAAACAGCTGTTACCATCGTTAGAGTTAGTGTACCACTAACACAACCTAAACAGCTGCAAAGTTGTGTAAAATTATGCAATCTTTTGAAGGTAAATAGGTTATAACATTTTAGTTTATGTGAAATTGCTTTCAATTATTTGCAGTATAACGAAAAATATAGTTCATCACTTGGACCAAAAGAAGCTTTTCGATCCTCGCTCATTTTCCCATGAGGTTATATCGAAAAGCTTCACTTTTGGTCCTAGTGATGAAATAAATATACAGTACTATTTTTAATCTTTCTGTCTTCAGACTTAACGCTTCTATTCTTAACTTGTAACGCGTCTCTATCTAGCTACAATTCCATAAACTACACTATTCTTCTATTTGTTAGTGCTGCTACCAAACGAAATATTTTAAAACTGCAGATGCTTATAGTTTATTTTGTAGTATAATATAACATAATAACTCAAACATGTTGAGAAATTCTAGCAATGTGATCTCTTTTACTCACAGAATGACAATGTGCCAATAAATGTTCACAGAAATTATTTCGTCGCCCTTTATTACATTTTAATTATTTTTTTTCCCTTTTTTTTACTTTTTTTTTATTTGTTTCTTTTTATTTACAGTAACAATATTTACAGAAATATAGTTACAATTTATAAAGTTGATACAGTTTATAAATTAAACTTCATTTACAAATATTTTTTTAATTGTAAAAAATATAATAAAATGAATGGATATGTCTCATTTTTATTGCATAACAACTAGTACATTTAATAAAACACTTTTTTAAAATTTGAATATACAAGAAATTTATTCAAAAAAATAAATAGGGTATAAATTTTGGCTAATAAATAAAAATCGAAGTGGATTTTAAAACGCTACTGAACACTGTTGTAGTAAATATAAATATTTAGGAATTTCCTTGAGCTTAAAAAAAATAATAATAATAAATTCTATTTAATTAAAAACCTATCAATGATACATGAACTTTCACAACTATCCACACCAAAAGCGCAAAACAATAAACATTCTAAGAAATATAATACACTTTTGGAATATGATACAGAAATGTTAATGACAGCGGTAATGTTTTTTGTTGTTTTTTTTTACCATTACTCGTTAACCACAATTTTCTTTTACATGCGTATGGCATTACTCAATTTTGATAATTATATACAGTGTGACCATCAAGTCCCAGACCACTTTTAGTTTTGTTAATAACTGGAATTTTATAAATTCAAACTTTGAGAATTTGACTTTAAACATAAACTCTTCTTTTTGCTATAACGTTTTCACAACTATTAAATTTTAATTCTATTTAAAGCCCTATAGTCGTACTTTCTTTTTCCTCTGCTAGAATTAAACCTTGCTCCATTCACTTGCCAACCTCACACACCCCACCCCTTTCTTATTGAGATTTTGAATTATCCTAAACCCTTCCAGTTCCTCTCAATGTTTGGATTTGTTTTATTACAATTATTATTAAACTGGGTGTCTACATGTAGGATAAACACTGAAGGCCTATAAGTCCGTTAAAATTATCGGTAACTTTGAACCCTTCACTTTTGTGAGTAAGGGTTTGACAATCACAGGAAATATTATCTGGATATAACCTTTTTCATGTGTTCTTGGGTTAGATCCCTCGCTTTCCTATGAGGTCACTCTTGACCAACTCTTGTTCTCTCTGACCCTGACACTATTAGAGTAAACGTGAACCAGGTGTCCATATATTTTATATTCTTTATTCATTGTTTATGCTGTGATGATTATCGAAAGGTTTTCCCCTTTCAACAACAATAGATAAAATAAATATTTGTATAAAATACATTTACTAAATGGAAACCAGAAAGGATGACGATTTTGTTACTAATATGGAATCTAGTTGTAAATAAAGTCTTTTTATGGAAATATGTTTTCCTTTCATTTGGCGATTGTGTCAAGATACTGAACTAAAGTATCCTTTGTAGTAGAAACCTTTTTTTCTGAATCCCACGGGAGTTCATGTCTCACCACCTCCTTAATTTTGAACAAATCTCTTTCTCCTCCATTCTGTTTCCTTGATTAAATCAAAGAAGTCAACAAAGGGAGGTTCAATTTGTTCTTTCAGGATGAAAACCCCGTTACTTTGAACAAATTCATGCACATCTTTACTTTGTGTCTGGTAGGATAATTGAGATGAAGAAGAATGTCGAACAACCCACCCTCCCCCCTCCAATACTAAAATTTAATTAATTAAAGCTAGAATAACTGTTTCATAGTTAAAACTCCGTTAACACTGCGCTAAATTGTACAATTTACGTTTCATAGTTGGCAACACTTGGTGAGAACAATTTACTAAAATCTGATTTCGTAATAACTTAAAAACCAAAATTATACTATCACGCTACAATTGCTATTACAATAATGGACAAGTTACATGAAACTGACAAATTATTCTAAAAATATTTGAAGCACTTTAGTAGTTTATAAAAACTAAAATGTAAGTTTCAGGGTTAAATTATCCTATTTGAGTTTACGAGGGCTAGGGGTTTTTATTTCATCTTCTTTTCTTCCGTTTTTGAGTATTTTGATTTAAAAAAATATAAACCGTCGCTATTTTGAAAAGATTAAAATCAAAATTTTAATTTTCAAAACACTTCTAATAATAAAATTTATTATTAATATTAATTACGTTGATTGTAACTATGTCGCAGTGCAGGAGGTTTTTAAAACACTCTCCCCAGTCTTAATAATAATAATAATAATAATAATACGTTAATTGTAATTTAGAAGATCAATAATTGTTGATGTTGCAGACAACGACCAAGAAATTAAATTTTTAGTTTTGTGAAAATAATTCGGTTGTCCTTTAACTTACAGAATAAATACAAAAACAAATTAACCTGTGATTAAAAAAAAGTTAACTATTTTGTTCCTTGTAATTTTTTTGTAAAGTTAACGTTTTCGGAACCTTGTTTACTGGAAATTTTATCACATTATTCCAAGGAACAATTTTACAAAGCGGTTCCAGAGAGTTCCGGGACACCTTGTATAATATACTGGATGTTTTGGAACTATTATCATATATTTTATTGGATAATAAACATAGGACGAGCATTCCTTTGTTTGAAAGAAGCTTAGTTGACTGTCCACCATTTTGTATTTTCTACAAGAAACATTAGATTTTAGGAAATAAATTAGATACGAAGTCCAAATTTGTTATAGATTTTTTTTATGGAACATTTTATCAATAACCAAAACGAAGAATTTTTTTTCAAAATGGCGGCCGTTAGAATGTACTCGAAAACCATTATTGTTATAAAACATTTACAAAAGACAAAATAGTTTCTCTTTTGAATGACGGACAAAATTATTTTAGCACTTTTACAATAGCTTGACACATAACCAAGTTATTGTCAAAAAACTGAAAACATTTCCTAGTAACTGTTTATAATACCCAAAATATTAGCCTAAAAACCAAATATTTTTGAATTGTGAGGTTTTTAATAGTAATGGGCTATAAAATCCATTGCATAATTTACCATGTTTTAGGTAACATTCAACTTTTTGTTTGCATTGCAATTTACATGTGTTGCACGACAAAAACTTTACTTGCCGCTTACCATTGACATAGAAAATCAAAAAAACAATAAACTATGACAACATGGTGAACTAAGCAATGGTTTAATTACTACTATTAAAAAACATCATAATTCAAAAATATTTTATTTTTAGACTAATTTTGAGTTAATTTCTGTTCTTATCCTATTTTGTAATACATTCAAGTTTTCTGGTTGCTTAAAATACATCTTACGTTTCAAATATCCAAATAGGAAGTAATCAAGAGGAACAAGGTCAGGAAAAACTACGCCATGTTTAAAGGTAAGAACCCAACTCATTTGTCCACCTGTAAATTAAGGTTTTAAATGTTCTGTAGTTATATTAATTGATAACTTTTTAGGGAAATTATTTATAAAAAGCGAATTCCATTATCAAACTCCAACCAATGTAAAAACATGTGTCTTATGACCCTATTCCTTTTTAAGAATTAATGGGAAAAATTATGAAAGAAAAAGTTGACAAAAAGGCCATCAACGTGGGGGGGGGGGAGATCAAGTCAGATAGTTTTCAACTGTTTAGCTTAAACTGAAGAAGACGTAAGCTACTGTATCTGAAGTCACAAAAAACCGAACGGTTGTAAATATCTTTCGGAAAAACCAGAATAAAAATGAACGCCGAAGATTAACCAGTTTAAGAAGAAGCCACAAAATTTAAAATTAATAGGATTCAATTTATATCAGAACAAATACAAATAAAAATAATTCTTTCTTCAATAGAAATTCGGACACTACACTTATTCAAACCAGAATGTTTAAACCCAGATAAGACAATTTCAAAAAAGAACTGGGGGACATAGAAATAAAAGAAAGGAAACTCTTAAGAAACATTCTAGACCCAAATCGAAATACAAGAACAGATACAAATACAAATCCAGGAATAACAAGGAACTGTATTAAAAAATGAAAAATACGTAGTCTTTTAAAAAATAAGTTAAAACATTTAAATGGTTGTGGTTTTGTTATTTGTTGTCCAATCCCGAGAAAAACTCTTTATTGTATGTAGATATAATTGGGATTAAAACATCAGCTGTTATTTTCATTGCTATTTATTTGTTGCCTTAGCAACGACTTTTCTCATTTTTGATTAATTTCAAACAGGAATCTAGTAGACGATAAAGTTTTAGTAGTTTACAATTAGTTCATTGATTTTTTTTTTTTATTCCATCATTATTTTATCTTTACAAACACGAATCGCATTGATTAAATGTTGTTTTATGATTGTGAACGGAATTTATCAACAGGGTTAAGAAAGTTTCGTACTCGCAACGGTTTGAGGGACGGACCGTGCGATGTAGTCGCGTATAAAAAGCTGGTTAGTAAGTTTGAAACCACCGGATTCTTTGGAGAGATCAAGAGGATAGAAAACCCTTCAATCGTAAGAACTAAAAGAAGCTACTATTCAAAACGTAGCTGAGATAAATGTCAACACGTTAAAAAATGCCGCAAATAGCAAAGAGGGAAGATTAATGCTTCACCAGGAAGAGAATGGCCACTTCGAACACCTGACTTAATAACTCTAACAAGGAAGAATTAGGCTTAATTTATTTATTTTTAATTAACTCTCGTTTAATTTTAAACGAATTTACCTACTTTATTTTGTTCTATGTTAAAAACTTACAACTATAGTCAACTGAAGTTTTAACTTAACTTTTGTGAAATACAAAATTACATCAATAAGAAAGGAAGAATCTCTTTTTATGATCGTATAAAGAGCATGGACAACAACAGATTATTGAAAAGAATTTTGCTGAATCAAGAAGAAAAGAAAGAGCAAATCTTGTGGATCAGAGAAGTTGTTAAATATCTGGACAGAGCAAGGATCGACAAAATAAAAGTTGAGGGTAAATGAAGGTTCAGAAAAGAGTAGAATTTAAACACTGAAAAGACACCTCGAAACAAATACAAATTAACAACGGAAGAGCCAGAAGAAGTGAACGAATCTATTATTAAAAATAATAAATAAAATACAACATCATTTTAACACCATACAACGTAAAATCAAGTGAAAATATTGAATTATTGAATTTAGTAAACCAATACATTAATTGGTTATAGCTTATCTTTTAACTCGTAACCTTTAATGCTAAAACAAAATTGACACCCAGTCCCGCCTCAATACCGATTTAATCCGCTACTTTAATTTGTTATGGGCAAAGGACGCGTGGGCGGAAGGGAAGGTAGGAACAGCTGATATCACGCCCGGCAGATGGTACAGGATTTAGGTCGCAAATACAGGTGGCATTTCCTGCATGCTGCACGTGCCGCCCCGCTATAACTGTACATCTCTCTCTCCCCTGTGCGACCTACAAACTTTAAAATAGATTTCCTGGAAATGTTTTTTCCCTTCACATTTGGGTGATTCCATATGTTACAAACTAGGTCGGATTGTTTACCTGGTTATAACAGAACAAAAAACAGATTGAAAACTATGTTAGGTTATTGTCAAACTTTAAAATTACAATTTGATTATAAAAAAGAACTTACAAGAATAACGTAAGACGGTTTTTTAAAAGATATTTTTTATAACATCTTAAATATATAACTTTTTAAATTTTAAACGTTCATTAATCTTTAGGCGAAATTGATTTATAAAAATGTTCAAATTTGATCATCTGTCATTTCACGTGATCGATTACAATGAGTCTAATGAGAGGGAGAGGGAGAGGGAGAGGGAGAGAGAGAGAGAGAGCGAGAGAGAGAGAGAGAGAGAGAGAGAGAGAGAGAGAGAGAGAGAGAGAGAGAGAGAGAGAGAGAGAGAGAGAGAGAGAGAGAGAGAGAGAGAGAGAGAGAGAGAGAGAGAGAGAGCGAGAGAGAGAGAGAGAGAGAGAGAGAGAGAGAGAGAGAGAGAGAGAGAGAGAGAGAGAGAGAGAGAGAGAGGTCAAAACCCACTGACTAATCACGAAATCTCTGGATCCAAGAAGCCTATACCTATGAATTTTTTTGCATGGTTTGTGGTAGGTCTGTAGACGAGTACTAAGACAGGGCTTTAAAAATGTTCCACTCCAAGGGTGTTTTTTACCCCTAAAACAAGTATCATATCTTTGTTATTTATGGGTCGATTTTGATCAAAATTGGTGTTGTTGTATTAGGGCATAATTTATTTCCATAGCACCACCACCATTAAGATTGTACTAAAACAAATTTTTCTTTATTCAATTATCCCCAGGTGAAACTGAGGCCATCAGCTAGTGACACTCTAATTGTTCAAACCCGTCAGATTCAAACTGCCTTTTGTAAAAACAAACATTTAATATAACCAAGGAAACTTGAAGACTTGGCACTTGTGTGTATTTTTGTCAATATCCGTTGTTTTTCCTTGTTCACAGACAATTTTTAACTTTCATGACGGATATTTTGCTGACCGAATTTCCAAGCACTAGCTCAAGATGTTTGCTACTAAAATAACAATTAAAAATTATTTGTATTTTTTTTTTGTTTTTATTTTAGTTTTCTTTTTTTAATTGTATCTAAAACTTAAAATATTCGATTTTACTCAAATCTGTGTAAAAACAGATAAACTGTAGGTGGAGTTGTACACACAAAAACCTTTTGGGGTAAATAAGTATATATTTTCTTAGGTTATGAAACAATATGATCATCCCTCTTCCATAAACAATCTGCCATCCCCCTTTCTCTCCATTACAATATATAAACTACAATACATAAATTGATTTATTTTAATCGGATATTTCTGTATATAAAAATTAATACACGACGTTTCAAGTGTATAAATCAACTCTTGTTATCAAGTGTGAAATCTAGAAAAAAACACCAACATAACCTAGTAACCTAGTAGTCTAGATAACGTGAGTTGATTTATACCTTCGAAACGTCGTGTATTAATTTTTATATCCACAAAATAAATGATGGCAAATATTTGATAAAACCTATTTGAATGAACAATCCATCAATATCAAATAACTTAAAAAACAGAATAAAAAGTTTGATACCATTCAATCTGTTATATTAAATTATACTTTTCTGTCAGCTTATCTAGTTCTATTTTTTCCTCAAATTAATTATGCAAGTAAGAATCAGCCTCTGCCTTAAGTTAGGTTAAGTTAAGTTAGGTTAGGTTAGGTTGGTTTTGTTTTGTTTTGTTAGGTTAGTACAGGTTAGTTTAGTTTAGTTGTTTAGGTCAGGTTAGTCTAGGTATATTAGGTTAGGTTAAGTTAGGTCAGATCAGTTGTTTGTAGATAGGCTACAGTAATAAAGACGTAGTAATATACATTATATTTTTTAAATACGAAATTTCAATCTAAGAACATTAAATTTAAAATGCTATTTAACAAATATTAATAATACATATTAAAGTATAATTCATGGAATATATATTACCAAATTAACATTTTAAAATATACATAAGCTATTACTTTCAAAATTCAACATTAAATATACAAAGAGAAATAATTATTATTTAATCTGCGTTCTATAACCTTACACTTTTCTGTCAGCTTATCTAGTTCTTTTATTTTCATCAAATTAGTTTCGTAAGTAAGAATCAACATCTCCCTTAGATTAGGTTAGGTTAGGTTAGGTTAGGTTATTTTCGTTTAGTTTCCAACATGGTTACTAGGCTATTTTGGTGTTTTCATGTGTATGCTCTAGTAGTCTAGTTTATCACATGATAACGATAGTTGATTTATACTCTCGAAATTAGTCGTGTATTAGTTTTAATAGACACAAATGATTCCAAATATTATTAAACAACAATCGATCATTATCAAATTACTTTAAAACCAAAACTCATATTGAATTAGTAAAATCAAAACAATTCAATTCTCAATACTGATTATGTCTATAACTATTACAACCATTGATTGACAAAAATTACATTTATTTCCGGAAAGTTATGCTTCTGCGAATCGAATAATTGCCAAATGAAGGGCGGAATTGAGTTATTTGTGCAGTGAAAAGGGTTGGTCCCATGACAGCTGTTGGAATAGGGTTGCAACCATTATGGAATCTTCAGTTTTGACACAAAATCAGCGTCAATACAGCTGTCAGTGTTAAAATTGTTTTGTGTCCCTAGAGGATTTTAAAATTTTATACTTGGAATTGTCTTGTGAAGCAGGTTTCTATATTGTGACTGGGAAAGGTATAATAACTGTAGTTTTTCACTTAGTAAAACAGTGTAATCGTTAAGTCCCACCCCCCCACACCAATTACTACTTTTTTATTATTAATATTATTATTATTATTATTATTAATCGGGGGAAAAAAATCAAATTTTTAAAATCTTTTTTAATGTAACCGCAGATATTTCTTGTAGAAACTCCATATTGAAGGATTAAATAAAGCAATAAAGCTTAAAGTTTCAAAATATGTTATTAATATAAATGAGTTACAATTGTTTCGCCTTGCGGCATCATCGGGCCATTATTTAACAGTTGCCCGATGATGCCACAAGGCGAAACAATTTTAGCTCATATATATTAATAAAATATTTTGAAACTTTAAACTTTATTGCTTTATTTAATCCTTTTAAAATCTTATTTTGGCTAAATCTTACATCCGCCCCCCCACACACACATACATGTATAGAGAAAGTTATGTGATCAGTCTAAAAATCTATGTCGGGTTTTTTAATGGTCTTCCTCTGTCCTCTGACATTTATTTAGTCTTGTTTCTCTAACGCCATACGGCCTCAAATCATGGACTAATTTTAATCAGATTTTAAATGGAGAATATTTTGGTTATACCCAGAGACTTTTTTACCAAATCTCAAAATTTAGGTTAGCTGCCAAAAGAAAATAAAAGAATCAATAAGTAGACCCGGGTCATGGACACTAGCGAAACGAGTGGAACTGTTTAATATAGGCTTACACACGTCTCCGAAGCTTGTTAGATCCTAACCGGCGTCAAGAAAGAGATATATAAAATTACGAAATTGAGAAAAACTGTGTAAAAACTTTTAGAAAATTACCCTATTGGTAATATCCCTTGATCTACCAATACAATTTAACGTTTTATACAAAAACAAAGAAATTATCTTTTGGGTATTGCATTGATATTTCGATCTACCTGTATTACATTTTATGATTGACTGGTTAAGTAGACCCCTACCATCAACTTATATTGAACTTAGCAAAGTCATTAACTAATAATGGATTTATGAAATTCTAATCAAATAACCAAGGAACATATATCGATGGATTATTTCCCCCCAAAACATTTCTAACCCGTTTGGTTTTCACGTATTTGTCTGGATGTGGTTAAATTTCATTATGTACTGTGAGTCATGAAATAGTAAGGGTGGTTTTGTAAGTAAAGGGGGTGAGGAAGAGATATCTTTATACAGGAAGGGTTGAAATCCACAGTTACGGAAGCGGAAGCTAGGTTTCGCATCTGCCAAATAAATAGGGTTACTTGGATCTTTTACAAACACAATTTGTGCCAAATAATGCACGCCATAGTGGTTTTATGTTTCATTGTGTTTCCATGAATATTATGAAGGGTTTAGTCTGTAATGTAAAAGAAATATTACTACAAAATTGTGATTAGAAGTTGAATTAGGGCACACAAATTGTAAGATCTCTCTCAAATGCACTCATAAACAATTTTATATAATAAAACTTAAACAAAAATGCTTGCAAATAGTTTATTTATTCAAACGCGTTTCGATTATAAAGTTAACATCTTCAGTGATGTACGAGGTACAATATCTTTACTATAAAACTATAAAATAAATAAACATATAATAAATTAATTTGTGAGAACTTGTGTTCCATTTTTATTTTATCAAGTATACCATCTCACAAGTTAAGTTTATGTCAAAATAATAGTTTGGTTTTTCTCTAAAAAATATGTTTTGAAGCCCCGTGAGTTCGTCTTTACCAAATTTGTAATGTGTATATATTTTGTCAATATCTTGGAGTTTTTTTTTATTATTATTATTTAAACTTTTGGGGTATCTGTCATAAGACCAAAATTAAAAATATCTACGTTTTCAAATTTGATTCTAACAATTTTGGTGAAATATTGCAAAACCTTAACCTTTAAGGACCCAAACAAAAGGTATCGGTCTCTCAAAAAACGCCCGTTGATGATTTAATTCAAATATTTGTGAATTGTGAATATTAACGAGCTAAACACGTCTCCAAAACACCAGCTCAAAAAATATTTCGAATCAAGAATAATTGGCAAAAACATTATTGAACCGCCATCGTTAAAAACTACCCTTTAATCAATTACAATTTATGTTGAGGACTCTTTTTAGCTCAAGCCAAGTAAGTTTATACTTGTACAAACACGATGCCCGTAGATCATTTTTACTTTTGACTGACAACTACCTAACTGACTTTTTTTTTACAAATAATTTTGGTTGGTTTTAATTTAGCTTTGTGGACTCAAAACTTAATGTTAATATCTTAGTGAGAGAGTTCGTACGATTTTGCGCAGTTTATTATTACTTTACCTATAACAAAGCTTATAAAGGAGCAGTAAATTTCGGAATAATCAGTCATCAGTTTTGCTAGAAAACCATGAGGGGTTTGTAGTCATAGTGTAATAGAGTGCGGTGGGAGATCAATTTTTTTTTTTTTTTTTTTTTAATATTTCTTGATGCGCTTCAACCATTAGGGCCTCAATGTAGTGAGTACGGATCTGTCAATTCTGAGTAAATCTATTTGAAAATAAATTTTTCGTTTTAAGAAGGGCAGTCAAAAATTAGGTTAGATATTTTTGTATTGCTCTTTCTTAAATGTACATTTTGGTTACAGCTGTTGGTAACATTGTTTAAACTTCTGTAAAATCGGTTGTAAATATTTTACGATTAAATTATGACAAATACAAGTAATAATGTCGCGTCACTTGGAAGTTGCATCCAAATTAGAAATCCGTGCTGTTACTCGTTTTCTATGGGTTAAAACGTTTAACCCCCACTGAAATTCGTAGACGGGTAAATGAAGTTTACGGTGTTAAAGCTTTTTATCGATGGTTCGAGTTGTTTAAAATGGCCGCAGTGAAATTGAGAATGAGTTGTAGGGAAGTAAGACCATCGACTTCGGTCGCGGGTGGCAATGTTCAATTTGTTCAAAAATTGATTCTTGCAAATGGAATAATCACGGAGGACGAAATCGCAGCTGTAGTGAATATTTTTCATGGAAGTGTCCAGAGTATCATCTCTGAGTATCTGCAGTTTCGAAAAGTATGCGATCGTTGATACCTCGCTTACTCACTGCAGAACACAAAGAGAAGCGTTTTCAATCGGCTCTGCAGTTCTTGCTTCGTTATGACAAGAAATGCAATGAATTTTTTATCAGAATTGCGACTGGAGATGAAAGCTGAGTCCATCATTTCACTTCTGAAACAAAACGAAGTCCACCCGAATGGAAACATCTCCAATCTTTCCCTCAAAAAAATATTCGACAGGTTCCATCGGCAGGGAAAGTGATGTTGACTATTTTATTCTACAAACAAGATGTAGTGAACACTGAGTTCATACCAAGGGGAACAACAATTATCCACCAGCTTACTTTGAAACCTTGAACAGACTAAGAAAGACAATTAAAGACCAACGCCCAGGAAAACTGCCAATAGGTGTTGTGATTCTGCATGACAATGCAACCACTCATTCTCCTCGTGTCAGAAGAGTCAGCAGAAGTTAAATGGAAGAATAGGAACATGCTCCATATAACCCGGACATTGCACCTTGTGATTTAAACGTATTCGGTTCAATGAAAAAAGCAATTTGACCAAACTGCAGTTCGGAAATGATGAAGTGAAAATATAAAAGACAAGTTGGACGCAATTTTTAGAGGAGGAGTTGAAAAACGTGTCAGTCGTTATAATAAATCGATATGACTTATCTGAATCGATATGGCAATAATGTAGAAAAGTAGGGTTTTATTTGTAGTTTCTGAATAAAACAAGAAATTTCAATACAACTTACTTTTTGAGTGCCCCTTGTACATCCCTCTTTTTCAACTTTCCTATCGTAACTCTCTTGACTAACTTTTATTATGTTCCTACCTTGACGCTCTTAGAGTGTTCGAGAACTAGAGGTCTTTATTTTTCGTTCTTTTCTTCCTTTTTGTATAGGCGATGATAGTGCGTGATAAGATAATTTCGCCATTTTCAGATTATAAACCACCATTTTGAATAAGATTTTTTGTGAATTGGGCCTCATTGACTTTTTTGTTGGACTCTTTGATGAGACCTGTCGAGGAACTTCACTCTTCTTGTACTGTAAAAAGCCTGGTTCAACCAATATTATGTAGTGTGACTCTAAAATACGTTCGCCTTACCAAAATAGTCAAAACATGTTTGGAAGGACTCAAGACAGTTTTCTGAGGCTCTGAAGTTTAGACATGGCTACCTAGATATTCCAAATGAGAATATTCAGAAAAGTTTACCTCGACATCTGAAGAAGACCACCCGAAATTCTGTTCCTATTCAATCAAGCGAATGATTTTATACTCTCGTGATCACATGAAATATTTGGATTCCGGTAATACACACTCTAAATACAACTACAAGTATACTCAGTCTCCACAGTTATTTGATACAGCTTTACAAGACTGGAAAAGAAATTTCATCCCATGTGGATTTTTTGGAGTTTTTATTCAAACATTTAAAAGGGACTCTTAGATTCTTTGAAACTAATTACATATTTTTTTTAAATTATATTATTGTTATTTGTTATGGTTATAGTCTTGTTTCATTGTTAATTTATTATTTTTTTTAAATTGTAGTCTACTAGTTCTAGATGCAGGGTGCGTTGTTTAAATTAAGAAAATTGAATGTCCAAAAAACGACAAGGTTTGAAGAACAAGGAAGAAACTAAATGTCTTTTCCTACAACCCTTTCTAAAGTGTACAAGACCTAAGAACAGGTTCTAAAACAGCTGTTTACTACTAACCGTGTAAAAAAATTTTTTGCAGGAATATTAACATTGATTCCATATTTTTATCCCACGCTGAATAAATCAGCTGATTTAGGTTTTTATTGACACATACCGCGGTCACTGAACAAAACAAACTCGGATCACCTCTCAAATGCATTTGTTAAATATTATATCGGAATACGATTTTGAAATAGATGAGGACGATCTTGAGTGATAAAACACTCCACCGGACATAACTACTTGAGATAAATAAGTAGTTTTAGATTTATTAGCAAGAAAATCAAGACATACTTTTGTAAAGAAATACGAAGAGCAAATATTGTGGTGTAACGTGGCAACTTATATTTTGTATAACTTTCATATAATCTAATATAATACAAATAGTAGGAAATATATAATGTACTGCAGCTGTGGGACACGTTTTTTTATTTAATTCGAATCTTATGTGTCTTTATCGCTCTCGAGAAATTATCGCTTCACTACGCGCGGGATCGTTTTCTCTCGTGCGATAAAGGCCTACTTTACTCTCTTATTACAAAAATGACTATTATTAATTATTCATAGTTGACCTATATTTTAAAATTTATTTGAAGGTAAACTCTTAATTAATAGAATTTTTAGATTTTTATTCCAAACTAAAAAATGAGAAATTAATATCTGAATCATTTTTTAATCTAAACATTATTTTTCGAGATATTTAGGTAAATATTTGGAGATATCCTGACTTTTAAGAATTTTTTTTCAGAAAAAAAAATCAGGTAGAGTCAAATTTAAAGCCAAAATATCGTTTATTTAAGCCTGTACAGCTCAGAGAATTTCATTCAGAATATTGTACTTATATATTTCTTTTCAGTAAAATATGAATTATAAAACGAAGAAATATTGTAAGCTTTATCAAGTTTTAATAAACTATTTTTTTCTATTAAAATTTTGCTCAAAAATTAATATTTTTCGAGAATTCTTCAAGGTGTATAGGTCTCCAAATATTTTGTTAAATATCTTGAAAAATGAAAAAATGTTTCAGATTAAAGTTCTTCTTCTTTTTCTGTGTTTATATTAAGAATATATAAGTTTCTTTTTCATTTTTATATTTAGTTGACCTTTTATGACCTTGAAATATAGGTCAAACAAAGAAATATACAAAATATTTTATTTTCTCCACGGCAGCTTGCCGATTATTGAGACGTTCAATTCTCTTAATTGAAATGATATACTCGGTAAAAGTTGTTGTTATAAGGTTAACAGATTATTTAATAGTTGATTTTTACAATATGTTGTTATTGTTAGGTAGTTTAAATTGATTATGTAAATTGATAAATTAGAGGAAATGAAAAAAGAAATCGTTTCACTGTAATAAACTACACTTCTGGACTGTGCAATCATCAAATGAAAGATAAGCAATTTTCACAGTGAACATGTTATTTGTACAATACAGTACTATATGACGTTTCAATGAGTGAGTTATCATTTGTTCACAAACACTCATGTCATTGTAAAAACATTCAAGGTCTCACCTGTAGTGAGTAAGGGCCTAACCATACCGAGAATCCTTAGAGTATTGAGGAGCTAGGGATATATTTTATTTTATGTTCTTTCCTTTCTTTTTTTATAAGGCAATGATAACTGAGAGGTTTTTCACCTCTAAACAACAAGAGAACGAAAAAGAAAAGTACTGTATGAGTTCTACTCCAGTGTCAGGAATGTTGTGTTCATGTGAAAACTGATGATGACGACTTACTCATTGAAACTTTGTTTTGTATTTATATTATACATGAAGATTATATTGTAGAAAATAGCTTGTTTTATCATTTGACAAAATACACTTCTCAATATTTGAAGTGGTACATATGACAAAATCACACAAAAAAGTACTTTGCAAATGTTAGTAGGATTAAAACTATCGACAACCTTAGGTAAATGTTTCAGACGACCTTTGAAACGTTTCAGTTGATTTGAAAACCCTTTAGTACGTTTTAGTGGTACCGAAAAAAAAATTATAAGGTCAAAGTACAAAGTCGCATTTGGTTATCCTCTAAACGTCAACTAGCTTTCTCCTTTAGTTTTCCTCTATTACTTTGAGTGTAAACTTGCATTTTTCGTTATTTCCATGATGTTAAACACATACGAAGCGATGAACAACTATCACGGGAGATGGGAATGTTAGAATTATAGATGAGTCGGAGGCTTGGTGTAAGTGTAAGTATGATTATTAGGGTTAGAATTATAAACATAGAGAATGGTTACGAATGGTTTAGACGTGGTGGAAGCCGTCCGTTAGCTACAACTGCGAGGCAGGATAGTTTATTGGTGGTGCGTACAAGTTGAAACTCGTTTGTAACAATAAGAACTCTACAACAGGCTTACTAAACGCCACTGGAGTACGATAACGATACGCAAACGTCTCACTCTCTTGTATGCGCCAGAAATTTTTGAACGTCTTCCGCCAGCGGCCAGTGGTCTGGATTTGGTCAAAAGGATTTGGCAGGTTTAGGGGCTTTCCGTTGAGTGGCGTAGTTTTCTGCTAAAAGAGATTTCTAAAAAAAAATATCACAGGTTAGGTTAGGTTCTAAATTGACATCTATATTCACCTTATTGTAGTTTCTAAAATTTACTCTGAAGATTTAAAAAAAGTAACATTAATATAAAGTTTAAAACAGAAGTCATTTTTACGCTTTTTCCGAAAATATTTATTGCAACATGTTTTATCTTGTAATAATACTACCATAAATCTATGAATGTTGTCCAATGTACCATTGACAAACGTAGTAAACATTTAGGCAGAATGTCAGTTAGCATCATGTATAAGAATGCACAGAGAGAAAAAATGTAGTAGAAAAATGTGCCGCTCAGCGGATAACCTCTGAACCTCTCAAACCCTTGTCAACTAGAGATGCGGCGCTCAGGACACTAGCCGCTCAGCAGACACAACCAAAAATTTCCTGTTTTAAGCCGCAAACATAAACAACGCCAAATCGAGTGGACCCGAAATCACGACACTTGGACGATTGAACAATGAGGGATTGTGACGATCAGACGAAACCAGTATTCTTTTGCACAGATATCTTGGTGAAGACATGGTGAAAGATTTTTGGAACAATACTGCAAGTACGATCATGCTTTCGGAGGAGGATCGGTCAAAGTTTGGGCACAATTTGTTTGAACAGACAAATACCGCTGATTATAAATAAGACTGTGGCTGGCGTAAGATACCTGAATGAAGTTCTTGTACCACCACCCCTCGCTCAAGAAACTGAAGACAATTTTGTTTACATTTCGATAATACACCCCACATCGAGTACCACAGGCAAATAATAAAGAAACAATGACGTTGCTTTCGTGAACTGGACTGCTCAATCAACAGACTTGAATCCTTATAGAGCAAGTGTGGAATTACATAAAGAAGCAGATTAGAGCTCGGGGAGGTAACTTTAATAACGTTCAAGAGCTACAGGAGGCACAATGCTGATGACGTCATTCGCAATGTTATTGAGAGCAAGTTCAAACTGTTATTCGGGGCCTACACGTTATTGATAATCTCACGCAGTTGAAAATAACCGTTATTGTGGATTAATAAAAATTGTAAATAAATATTGAGCTTGACTTGTGAGATAATATTAGATAGAATAAAATTCGAACACAAGATCTCACAAAATTACTTTTACTTAATCAAACGCGTTTCAACGACAAAGTCGCCATCTTCAGTGATACATGAGCTACAATAACTAAACTATAACGGAAACGTAATTTTTGTGAGATCTTGTGTTCGAGTTTTATTCTATCTAATAAAAATTGCAAAAACAATTTGTCATTAAAAAGAGTAATAAAAAAATATATTTTTAGTTTGATATTGTTTTCTTTTTTAGTTACACTTTACCTCATGTATTAATAACAATGTGTAGAAATATTGTGTAAGAATGTAGGACAGCTAAATAAGTAGAAAGTAAACTAAATCACTATTTTTACTTGTGTACCACTTTAAATTTTGAAGTGTATAAATCAGGTTTACATAAGATTGATGTTATTTAACTTTCAGAACACCCTAAATCCTACAATCAATGTTTGTTGTAGAAATCAAGATAAATACAATCGCTTGTCATTGTTTTTTTCACCTCAAAATTGATCCAAAGAAACGATTTATTAATTCACTAAACGATCTCTTATCTAAATACCAGATAGAACTCAGAATTCTAATATGATGGATTAAGAATACGTTCACCAGATTTGCTAATGTTTAAAATACATTTATACTTATATTAGATAAGTCTACAGAATTACGTGATTTGTGTCTCGTTCCAATATCGTGGAAAAGTTAAGATTATATTCCAGGAAACAGGTTGTTTTGTTACGTCCAATCCAGTTTGTTTGCAGGGATTTAGTGATTTAGTACATCAGTAAATGTAATTCTAATTTTGAAATCATTTAGAATATTTATTAGCTAGATAACTTATATTTAAAAATAAACTCTTAGCCTACAAATGCTCCAATAATGTCAGGGTCGGAAAAGAATAAGAGTTGATCAAAAGAGACCTGATGGAAAGATGAAAGAAAGGGATCTAACACATGAAAAAATGTAGGTTAGATTAGGTTTAGGTTAGGTTAGGTTAGGTTACGGTTAGGTTAAACTAGGTTAGGTTAGGATTAGGTTGGGTTAGGTTAGGTGAAGTTACGGTTAGGTTAGGTTAAGTTAGGGTTAGGTTAGGTTAAGGTTAAGTTGGATTAGGTCAGGTTAGGTCGGTTAGGAGGTAATCACTATAGTCAGCTCCTGATGAGAATAGCACCTATTAACAAACAAATTTCATTAAATAAATATTAACATTAGATTTGTCTCGTTTAACCAAGACTTTAAAACGAAGTATGACGTGACCATACAGCCTATTTTATGTGTTGTCACCAACTTTTTTGAGTTTTACCAATAACTCACGAACTTCCATTTTTTAAAGATGGCGATCAATGCGCCTTTTTTGGATCCTTTGTTTTTTCTTATGACAGCTACCCCCAAGTTTTGATGAGTCCGTTCAACCAGAGGACCCCCAATCATAGAATTTTTTCCTCACATAAATAAAACTGACAGAACCTAACATGACAGAATAGCTGAAACGTTGGTTTTGCGTTTATTAAGCACATTACCAAGAACTGAAAGGATGTGGAACCAGTAGAGATTTATTAGATTCCTACTTATGTGAATTCATGTGATGCCGTAGGAACAATGATGAAAATCTGTTCGACACCATCTGGAAGGACATCAATTTATATTGGGCTCCAGAACAATAAAGTGTGTATTCAATATTTAGTTACAATAAAGTTATATGGACTATATTTAGCCTGACTAAACACAATAGAGGTAGTTTCCTAGAATAATAGAGTAAACATTTTGTATTTATTATGTCTGTAAGCCACAAGTTAGCCAGTGTTCTTTTAACAGTCGCTGAAGACAGTTCTCTTTGTGAATAAGAGTAGTACTTTCTATAAATAATTATTGCAATACATTTAAACTCAATTAAATAAAGTTATTGTTTTTTTATGATTTTTATGGAGCAACGACGTAACTTTCATAATCATCGATTTACTGCAAAAAGTGACCAACTAGAAAATTGTTAATTCTGAGAAAACGATGTTTTTATTTTTAATAAGAGTTTAAAATTCTAATCATCAATATAAAATGAAGTAATCTATTATAATAGTTATAATATTTACTTAGGCAATTTTAGCAGACACCACAATAAGCAATGCAATATTACATTACAAGCTTATTTTTAGAGAAAAGTGTACTTGGTCAGTTTTTACAGTAAACCGACGATATATTGTGTAAAGTTTGTTAGGTTGGGAAACCTTCTGGTTACTATTGTTTGAGTAGCGGTCCTCTTCTTGAACCGACCCGTTTTGAGATATAGAATAAATAAAAAATTCCTGGAATACCCCACAAATTTGATTTCAATCAGTCCATGGCTTGGGCTATAGATCACGGCACGAACCACAGAATTACGTCATTTTTTTAAACTTTTTGAACTCAAGAGACCTCAAAACTGATATATCTGCAAAAAATTCAACATGGTATCCCCCCCCCCATCACATAACATCCCTGTGAAAAATTAAAAAGGAATAAATCATGAACAAAACAAAAGTTATTAATAGACACCTCTTACATAGTTTCAAAAATCATCTGCCTCCCTACTCTCCATAAACCGTAAGGTAAACAATCTAAGACGCTCAGGCGCACCAACTTGGTTGCTGTCAAGTGCTCCTGATAAAAGACTGTTTACCGACAAAGATTCCGACCTCTTCGTCTAATGTGTGTTTAGGATTATTGACTTATTTTCCTGTAACAAAGTTCGAGCCGTACAACTTTGCACACAATTTGGACAATATCCTAACTGGTATGGTTTAAATTTAGGTAGAACTGGTAACTAGAACTAGGATAGTAGTAAAAACTGTTCAAAAATATTGCATTAACTTTCTCACACACGCTATATAACCACATACTAATCAAAAATAATAGACTACTAATTGCTGTCTCCCCGAAAATTACTATGAAAAACATTTATCTGAGTTTTTCTGTATTTATTTATTATGGGAGCTCCCACCCCTATCAATTTCATGTCTTTTTTCATTTGAAAACTATATACATAAGGATATAGAGCATGAGCTTGCTACGCTTCTATTATAAACTTTTCCTAAGTATAAATGCTATCAAGGGTTTAATGTTTAATAATGGAGGGCAAAGTTCATTTTAGTTTTTTGACATTTTTTTTCTTTCACATATATATGAAGTTTTTGACGTTTTTTCTTTCACATGTAAGAAGTTTCTTTAGGTTTATTTTCTCTCACATAAAACAACATGAATTTTTTGACATTTTTTTTTCTTTAACATATAAAAAGTTTTTCGACATTGTTTCCTATCACAAATCAGATTTTTTTTATATATTTTTGCATTTATTGTTTCACATATAAGATTTTTTCTTTTTTTGCATTTATTGTTTCACATATAAGAAGTTTCATGACTTTTTTTTTATTTCACATATTAGAATTTTAGTCCCATTTATAATATAAGAAACTATTTGTCATTTTTTTCCCTTTCATATAAGAAGTTAATAGACATATTTTGCTTTCACATATATTAAGAAGTTTCTAGACTGTTTTTTTTTTATTTTTCCAAATGTAAGAAATTTGTTGACGTTTTTTCTTTCCCATATAAAGAAGTTTTTTGAATTTTTTCTTCCACATTATAAGAATGTACCCTATTTTTTTTTAAATTAATAAAACGTCTTATGACTTTTTCCACATATAAGAACTTTTTGGCATTTGTTCTTTCACAAATAAGAAGTTTTTAGTCCTTTTTAGCTTTCACATATAAGAAGTTTTTAGACCTTTTTAGCTTGCACATATAAGACATTTTTTGAAATTTTTAGCTTTCACATTTAAGAAGTTTTTTGACATTTTTAGCTTTCACATATAAGTAGTTTTTACACATTTTCTTTCTAATATAAGAAGTTTTTTGATATATTTTTCACATTAAGCTGTTGTTTGCATTTTTCTTTCACATATCAGAAGTTTGTTAATGTTTTTGCATACAAGAATTTTTTATATTATTTTTTCACATATAAGAAGTAATTTTAAATTTTTGGACAGATGGCAACGTATTTTGGTTTTGTAGATGGAATATTATTACAATGTTATATCACAATTTAGTTTTATCTGTGATTGAGGCATTGATGTTTCTCCCCATTTATTCAATTCTTATAAAAAATATCCCAACAGGTGTTCCCGAGATAGAAAGATGATCCGACCTGAGTCTAGAATACAATATTACTATTGTAACAAGTTGAAAACGAGATATGAAGGGTTCAAAATAAAGACATTTTACAGTTAACCTATCAATACATCTTCACACACCCCCTTCAGAAAGGGTTGTTTTCGTATTGCAAAAGGGCTCGTGTCAGTCAGAAGCGTGCTGAGCACCCCTTTTGCTTTTACCGTTTGTGGGTCACAAGCTGCATCATCAGGCTTGCCAAATATTCGGTTATTGTCGACAAACCTAGGCGGAAGGATTGTAGTGTGTTAGATTTTACAATCTGTGCACATTCAAAAGTGTGGAAAATATTCTCATTGTACTGGATAGAACGGGTTTACAAAAAAATAGGTCGTTAAGCCTGAAACTTGGTGATATCATTTCAAATATCCCGGAATGAGAAAAAATATCCAAAACGATAAAAAAAGTAAAAGTACAAACATTGAAATTTTTATTTCTGAAACGTTGTCGATTGTAACTAGTGTTTAATTTTCCAAACAAAAAAAATAATAACTGGGCAGTTTGCAGCTAATTATGTTCCCAATAATCTACTTGTTTCCAGAAATTTCAATATTTAATATAGTTAAATTTCACTAAATGACATAATGTTCACCTTTTCTTTTGTGCCGATATTGAGTCCTGAATTTTTTGGTACTTTTTGTCGCAATGTTTTGTGTAACTTTCATCAAAAATAAAATTTCATTTTGGCGAATATGTTATTAAGAAACAAATCTATATTATTGAATAGACTAGAGGTTTATTTGTGAATAGAACTCATTACACAGTTTTTAACCGATTTTAACGTTTGAGATATCGTTCATGGGATAGAGCTCATCCCGAAGTTGTTTCCGCCCAAATTTCATAAAGATAAAACATAAGGGTGGGAAAGTAGAAGGGATGAAATTTTTACAAAGGACCATTAACCCCATGCTAATTTTTATTCAGGAATTTATAAACATCTGTAATTGAACACATCTGACTTTATATTAGAAATTTATTCTTATAAAAATAAAATATACATTTTAAACTACACCAATCAAATAATATCACAAATTATTGATATGATATAAACAAAAATAATTTAAATCAAACTAAACAAAAACGTGGTTATTTGTGAAAGAAGTGTTGTTATTTATGTTGTGATTATTTGTTTTTTACAAAATTTTATTTATAACTGGTTTATACAGTGTTTTGAAATAAGTTTTGTTTTAAGTTTGTTAATATATTTTTTAATTTATTTTTGCACAAAGTTTTTAAAGTTTATTGAACTTTTGTATGAGTGTTTCTCATTGTACTTTTGATAGTAACAATTCTTCCAATTAGAGGGAACAGAAACTTATACCGGAGGCGTGTTTATCACCGCAAATACATGAGGATTATGCGTGGATTTAACAATGAGGAAACGAACATTGATTCGTATAAACGAGCACTAAGGATACCAACCTCAGTTATACCATTTACAATTCGACCAATGAATGAATAGTGGAACACGGCATTTCAAGACGGAAGCAATTCCAAACAATAAATTATTTATTAACAAAATATTGTTTTTTATCGACCAACGGTTACCATAGTTTATATAGGTTAAGTAATACATATAGTGTTGACCATTTAATTGAGAGAAGAAAAGATCTAAAAAATGTCAATCCTGAAGAAAAATCTTTGAGCCAAAAGTTATTTTGTATTAAGTTGGAAATAAAATGGCATTGTTTGTTTTCAAGGTCAAGTGAAAGTAACTCAATTTAACTTACCCAGTATGTGAGGTTTAGTAATTGTAATTTCTATAATAGTTTATTTTTACACGGCGTCAGGACTCCAAAATTTTATTCCAAACAATAAATTATTTATTAACAAAATATTTTTCTTTATCAAACAACGGTTACCCTAGTTTATATAGGTTAAGTAATACATATAGTGTTGATCATTTAATTGAGACAAGAATAGATCTAAAAAATGTCAATCTTGAAGAACATTTTTTGAGCCAAAAGTTATTTTGTATTAAGTTGGAAATAAAATGGTATTGTTTGTTTTCAAGGTCAAGTGAAAGTAACTCAATTTAACTTACCCAGTATGTAAAGTTTAGTAATCGTATTTTCTATAATAGTTTATTTTTATACGGCGTCAGGACGTCCATTTTTGTGGTCATCTTTTCGGAAGCACGAAAACGCCCACAAAATAAAGATAAGAACATTAAATTTAGTATAGACGTACTCATATAGAACTCAATTGAAATTCAGAAAAATCTATTTGAAAACGTCAAAATGTCGGCCATTTTAATCAGTTTTTGTTTACATCCCGTGTTTCATTCATCCAGCTCCAACCCTAAGTATAACTTTAGTGTTTAAATGTTATTAAATATAAAGATCTTAAAATCAGTTCAAGACGAACCAATGCCTGTACAGTTTTAGCCAACAAAACTTGGCTATTTCCTAGTATTACCCCAGGCCACACCTAACCTAACCCTTACGTTATTTTACACTTGAATACATCTTTTCATGTCAACCACAATTGACACTTTACTATCGCTACCTGGATGTCTTTCTCTCAAAGTGGCAAGTTGACCAAACAAATGGTCTTCCGATGACCGATACTGACCACGTCCTATCGGTTCTTACAACAGCTGCTGGACAGAAAGAATTATGCTGTCTCATCCAACTGATTTTAAAATTGTTTTTGTTAATAAATTGTGAGATCTATCTAACATGACGTGAAAAATTGTTGATGTAGTCAACCTTAGAGTGCCTGAAAGACTGAACATATAATAAATCGAGAGGGGAGGCTCAGAGCATATTGTTATTTGCCGGTTTTCCTCCCTTTTTCAAGCTTTTTTCTCGTTTTAAATTGAAAACCTCTCCGTCATAATCACCTTATAAAAAAAAAATAAAGATACCTTACGAATACTCTAATAGAGTCAAGATTTGGAAAAGAACAAGAGTTGATCAATAGAGATACGTTAGCAAACATGATAGAGAGGGATCTAAACCAACATTATGTGAAAAATGTGTAGATCCAGCTAGAATCTTCGGGATTGCCAACTTTTACTCAATATAGTGAGCCTCTGACGGTGGAGTGGTGGGGGGCTGAAGTTATAACAAAATTATTATTTTGCTGTTGTTTTCAAATATAATCTAGAAATGTAAAATAAATAACAGAGAAATTAATTTACAGGAATCATTATCGAAACTAAAATCAATTAGTGTTTACTTTTTGGCAAGTTTGTTGTACTTTTAGAAGCACTTCGTGTCCAAAAAAGATTATCATAATTTATTTCATTTAATCTCATTTTCATTTTGGAATTATTCTGTAAGACTATTGATTGGTGTAGAACTAAATACATTATTTGGTACACCGTAAACTATCTGATGAATGAAGGACCGTTACTTTTTCATATAACTTAAAACTCTCTTTTGCGAACTCTAAAAATATCATTTTCTATTATGGTTGCCAACTTATTATTTTTTATATTGTCTCCTATTTTATATGTTTTCGGATTCTCTATGAGATTTTAAAACTTTTTTTATTCTTGGTTATTGTTTAATAAACTTATTCATTTAGGAGTAATAGGCGCTTATAGTTTGAAGTAGCCTATTTTCCATACTTCCCATTATTGAATCAAGATAAAAATGTATGTCATAACCTAGGGTGTATAAATACCAAATAGGACTACAAATAAAACAATTTGTGCAACAAATAAAAACTTGCTAGAATCTAGTGTAAGCTAAGTAAGGTAGTAATGTAGAATAAGCTAATTAAAGAAATAAATAGCCACTAAAATTATTTGTCCTACATTAGTATTTCACATCCTAGACTTACATTTTGATCTTGATTCAACAATGAGAACTATAGAAAATCGCTTTTGGAAAATGTTTCTAATGTAACATCTGTGAAACTATAAGCGGCTAATTACTCATAACGAAGTAGGTTTATCAAACAATAACCAAGAATGAAAGAGTCTTAAAATTTTGTACAAAATTTGAGAATACTATAAAAAATAGGGGTCTCTATAAGAAATTAAAAAGTTAGCAAGTTCAAAGTTGAAGGGGTTTTACCATTAACTTCATACTAATTTTCATTGAGGAATTTATAAACATCATAATTAAAAACTTTATACTATGTGTCCCAAAAGTCCCCCCCCCCCTATTATTTTTTTATTAATGGAAATATTACAGATTTGCTTTGGGGAAAGTTTAGATAACCAAAGGAGGAGTTTTTTTTTAAAGAATCCAAATTTTTAACACCTACCCCCAAAATGGGTTGTTTGGGGGTAAGTCAAGAATTTTAAATAGCAACCTCTGTTGAGTGATACCTCATTTTAAAGGTCTTTTAAAAATAAGAATAATGGCGCAAACTAGAGATCTCTAAGTTCATCCTACCCAACATAGCGACCAATCGAATTGGGAATGTTAACCTACAAACTCCGGTTGTTTTTATTACATTACAAACTGCTCTATGTTGGTAAAATTCCAAGACCCTTTCCTTGTTTTTTTTTTTTTTTGCTGAGATTAAGTTCTCGAAATGGTTACCATTTACGTCTTGGCAGAAATAGATTCTGGACTCAAAAGCTTGTTGTACATTTCGTAACATTTCCGGTCTAATTATTAAAGTAAAATTCACAATTCGATTTGTCCTTATACCGAAGGAGTGTTTATCACCGCAACTACATGAGAATTATGCATGAAATTAAAAATGAGGAAACGAACATTGATTCGTATAATGAGCACTAAGGATACCAGCCGAACTGAGTAAACGCTTCAAATCAATTTACAACTGTGTTAAAATTAAAATTATTTATATATAATAAAATATTGCTCGATTTCTAGCAACGGGTAATCTTTGTAAAGAGAAGTTACAAACAGCGATGAGAAAAATGTGAACATGAAAGCAATTTATTGCCAGACATTTTATTGGCCCTGAAAAGGAAAGTATTCATAAATATTAACGATATGATTATTAAACTCCCAAAAGTAAAGTTGTACCCAAATCGCTTGCACTCTAAAACAATAGATTTAAACTAAAATAAATTCCTTTTACCTGTTTAAAAAAAAACATGAAAGAATTGCCTGATTAATAGAATTTGTCGATTTTATTAAAATCGGTTCAAAACAATTTTAAAATTTTAGTTTTGGAGAAAGACAATACAAAGCGTACTTACAAACTTAATCAAAAAACCCAGTAGAACTAACTTCAAAATTTGAATATGTGTTTCATCAAAATCTACTATAATAATGAATCAATTTTTTTAATTTAAGTGACACACGGGACAAATACGTACATATTAAGTTCGAGCTCAACTCTTAAAAATATACAAAAATATCAGGTTGTCATCACGTGACAGCGGAGCTGAGCAAGTTATTCAGTAAAATTATTTGATGCCAAATGAACAATTAACTGTACACAAAATATAAAAATCTCAAGAACTAAAGTTTCTATTATAATTAATTAGAAGTTTTACAATAATTTGTGTATATAAAAACTAATACACAACGTTTCGGGATTACAAATCAACTCCCGTTATCAAGTAATAAATTTAGAGCACAAAATTATTGTTGATGTTCTTTGTATAGTACAACCCTGTATGTGGTGGTTTTTTCTGATCACATTTGTATTTAGTCTTTGTATTTAATCTCAGCCCTAGTTTTAGTTTCCTTTCTTAGGTTATAGATTTAGTTTTAGTGTCCAACATGAACCTAGTCTACTAGGGCGTTTTTCAGTTTTATACTCTAGGTTTATCATTTGATAACGAGAGTTGATTTATATTCTCGAAACGTCGTGTATTGGTTTTATATTCACAGATAATATCAATTTTCCTAATAAACCTTATTAATAATATGAACAATATATATCATCAAATATATTTAAAGTTTCCAATTACAAAATAAATGAATAAAGTGTAGACTAACATTAAGACAGTTGAAGTAATTTACGGCCTGCACACACTTTTACCCGCATACAAAGTTTGAACAAAATCGGTCCACTAGTTTGAGTTGTGCAACACACAACAAACGACAGACAGACATCATTCCAAAAATGACATATCTCTATACTACAAGAAAAATCAAAACAATAAAATTTTTCACTCCACACTTCAAACATTCAATCAATAATTATCTTTTAACGAACTGACTATACTAATGTTACCAAAACAATCATTCTAAACAAATACCAAATAAACCGAGATCTACCCCCACTGCTTAAGAACACGCTTGAACATGATTGGTTGACAACATGTCATAATATGTAAGACTACGCTATATTCTAAATGTTGAGGTTGTTTGGTTGTAACTTATCCATTAGAAGCCAGCTGTTTTGAGGTTAGAATACGCTGTCGTTTGAATATTATTGTAAGTAGCATGTTTTTGATTTCTCATTAGGCCTACATAGTTCAGATGTAGGCTTATAAATTCAATTGACAATTTAGTCTAAACATTTAATATAGTATTTTGTAGCAAATGTGTTGTTTTCAAATGTAGTCGATTATAGGCCTAGAGTTAAATTAAATAAACTTGATATTTTGAATAATTATATGTCGATTTGTGTATGTTTGTAATCTTTCCGAACTACAAAAACAAGGCACAAACTTTCCAGCTCATCCTCACAAACCAAATAAAACAATAAAAAAACTATTTGTTACCAAGAGTTCAATAGTTGTCAGTCAAAAAGTAAAAATGAACCAATTTTTATGATAATTTACTCAAGTAATATTTGTTTACTTGCGATTTTGCAAGCGGATTTGACCCTTTAATTATCACATTTCAGTAAAATTGTAACTAAATTTGTAAAGCTGATTTTGAGAAATTACCTCTTTTATAACATGACCGATTTTTAAGTTTTGTAGCAATTACTCACAAACCGGTATTTTTGGAGATATGGTGACCAATAGTTTTTATTTCGATTCTTAAGTGCTACACTTGAACAAAATATTTACAGCCAATTTTAAGAAAAACTGATATTCGTTAAAACAATTCGACATTGATTTTTTTTACCCAAAACGTAACAGTTCACTTTGTGTACATTTGACCATTTGCCCATATTAATCCCAAGGTCGAGTATGCAAACCGACGAAATCAAAATGAACAACAAAATAAACCAACGGCCAATCAGCTGTTTATTTACTCGGCAACCACGCTACCCTACACATGCCAAAGTTGTTTCCAAATGAACTTGTACAAAGTCCCACGCTTTGAGTCAACATAACTTCTCATCACAGAATCTTGTGTCCTCTGGTTATTTACTATTTACGTCATAAACTTATTTTAAGATTTCAGCTTAGAGTTGGGTCATATTTGTTAACATATTTCATAATTAAAGAGTGTTTAATTATAGTTGGAATAATAACAATGAAAACAAATACTAAAATAATAATTGCCTATTGTTAACTTTCAGCTAATGTAATTTCGAAATGTGAGTTTAACTTTTTTACAGTTTGGTCCGTTATTAAGTATAAAAATCGGTTTTGGAAAAAATGTTTTTTATAACAATGCTTTCAGCATTTTAATTTCTCACAATATAGAGTAATTGTTTTGTGATAAGAAAAAGAAATGAAGAAACCGCTTCCCCCTCTTGAGTAAAAACAGTGTTTACATTGATTTTATAGGTCATACTTTGTGCTACATCACAAATGAGTGGAATGTATTTTATCACAATTGTTTGAGCCAATTTTAAGAAGATAGTGTACTTTTGTATAAAACACCCCCCCCCTTATTAAACATCAAACAGTAAATAATTAAAATAATACTGCAATTTTAGCATACATAACCTAACCTATTTGTACTTTTGCTCCCACAAATCTGACTTACAGGTTTGTAATAGGTTAGGTAATGTTATATATTCAAATAGACTTATGCAATTATTCAGTTTAACACCAACATAAGTTAATAAATCAGCAAAAATACCGGCACGAACCGCTGTTACATACAAACAATGATTCTCGTAAGAGTGTTGCAGTAGCACTGACCTAGTAGTGACGCGGTCTAGACCGGATAAATGTTACAAGAAGTGTCGGTAGTTATCAGTCAAAAAGTGAAAATCAACCGTGGACACTCGTTTTTGAATAGGGCTCGTTAAATAGGGAAATTGGGCCTCGTTTGCTTGTGGCATAAGACGTCCTCGGCGTTTATCATTTGATAAAATTTATCAATGATTAATGACACTTGGCAAGGGAAATTTTGGTTTTTTAATTAATTATTCCTGACTTGTAATATTTTTTTGTTAACAACTTTGCACGCAAGTTTGGGTCAATAATTTCAGCTTTTTCTAAAATTAGAACAAAACTAATTAAGTATTTTATTAGAGATGGAGACCAAAACGTTTTGTATGACTCCTTAAAGGCTTGAGCAAAATAGTTTAATTTCATTTTTGTAAAATCATTATCTTTTTTTTTTGTTTTTTATGGCAGTTGCTCCAAATTTTGAGTTGTAGGAAAAATTAAGGTAAGTCCAGAGATGTAGCAAAAATATACCGACATACAAAATTTGATTAAAATCGGTTTGGACTATAAAGAATTGCACAGATAACTTCTAAAAAATATCCTCAGGTGCTCACTTTAATGAGTACGGGCATAGAAGAAGGAATTAAAATAAGAAAGTCTCAGCTGATTCCTGTTTATCACATGTTAAACAGCGTGATACCAAATATCCTTAGTTTAGTTACTGGACAACAGAAAGCGCTAGTAGCATTGGTACTTGTGATACAGTAGCCAAGCCGATGCTACTAGCGGTTTCTGTTGTCCAGTAGCCAAACTAAGGATATTTTGTATCACGCTAGAGCCTTTACCTGTGACTTTATTATTCTAATTCCTTCTTCTATGGTACGGGGCAATTCCGAGAGAGGTATCTACATTTTTTCCATATAACCTTGAGTTAAATTCCTTGTCCAACTCTTGTTCATTTCCGACCCTGACGCTATTAGAGTATTCCAGGACTAGGGGTCTTTATTTTATGTCCATTTCTTCTTTTTTTAGACCGTCTTGGTTTTAACTACGGATCCTAATAAAGAGAAATCAATGAAAATCCAATCCGTCTTTTAATGACTATTGAATCGTTTGTCTCGCATCTCACAAATATGCTACGCTACGCATTTTTCATTGTGTGGTTAAATTAAGTTGTATTCATCATACTCAATCTATAATATATGATTTCGCACTGCAATTTAATTTCAAATCCAAATAATGTTGTTTCCAGATTTGTAGGTCAGGCCGTGTTCAAGTTAGAGGGGGGTCATGATATCTGATCTGGCACTTTAAATTTATCTAGCGCCATTGATTTTTTCATCATATAAACATACAAATTCGTAATCAGAATAAAATCTAGTTTTATTTCATAGCTAACACGTAATATTTCCATAACTACAATTTTTCAACTCGATAGTTTTAACTACCCCAAGGTCTTGTTTTTTTGTTACCGCTATACTTTTCCAATATATATGACAATACAAAGAATATAAATGCAAAGTTTGAAGTATATAGGATTTATCGTCTTGTCTGTGTAGACTGATTGCGACTTACAGACAGATGGATAGGTTAGAGCGTGAAATTATAAGATTCCTCGGTTTTACCTACAGACCCTATAAACTACTTACGACCCTATATCATAAAATACTTAGTTTTCCTTCTCTCCCCATTTTGTGTTTTTTATTACAAAAACATTATATTTTTGCAAATAAATTACATATCGTGCCCACATTTTGTAAACATATTTTGTATGTGACCTTTTATCACTGAACCGAAAATCAGGACTCGATTTTCAAAATGGCGGCCGTTAAAACTTTCTAATGTCGAATACATCAAAAACCATTATTTTTTCAGAAATGTACAAGACACCAGAAAGTTTTCTTTTTCAGGCACAAACAAAATTACTTTTGTATTTTTCACTAACTTAAAAAGTAACCCTAGTTATTGTCAAAAAGCTGAAAATATAATTCCCTGGTAATTGTCTATAACACCCAAATTTGTCTAAAACTTAAATATATTAAAATTTTGGTATTTTTAAAAGTAATAATATTATTGTTTTTGTTTCAAACAGATCGGTTGAAGAATTCGGACTTCGTTATTTAGCGATCTATTTGAAATCAAAACTGTTTAATTTGAAATTAAAAATTCTAAGAAAATTCTAAATTATTTTTTGAGAGTTCAGCAGTTTTAACAACCGCCATCTTGAAATGGGTGAACAGATCAGGTCTGGTTAATTTTCAATCATTAGGGCCAACTACTACACCAAATATTTCAATACAATAAACCGTTTAAAATTTTTATTTTTTCTATACAAAATACAAAATGCCTGCTAGTCAGTAAACGAAGCAATGGATTTTAATATTACTATTTAAAAACATCATAATTCAAAAAATATTTTGGTTTTAGGTTAAATTTGAATATTGTAGACAATTAGACTACCAATAATAGGTTTTCGACAATAACTTGGTTATCCTTTAAGCTTTAGAAAAATTAAAAAACTTATTTTGTTTATAATTAAAATAAAACATTTTGGTCTCTTGTAAAGTTAATAGTTATCGATATATAGAACATTTTAAAACGACGGTCACTTTGAAAACATGCAAAACAAAGTCTTGGTTTTTGGTACATTGATGGAAGATTACTTACGTAACAAGTGTACGATATTTTAACTCGATATTTCCAAAAATATGTTTTTTTTTAAGAAACAAAAAATATCGGACAGAAGTTTTTGGATATGACCTAAGAAACCATATCCTTAAGTTTTGGAACGTAGTTTGGATCCACTCTGTATAAATTCTTTCTACTTTAGGATTTGTTGAGCTATTTTAGAATAAATGAATACATACCATAAACCGTCTGTTCTCAGTATTTAAGCAACAAGTGCCGTTATTTCGCCTTTCTAAGAATCACACAAAGCCTTTCTAAAACAAAATGGCGTCTTGTTTGTTTTCCAATAATTAACGCATGATTTGACGTCATTGGAAGCAAAATGTCTTCCTTGTTTTGACATCAAGTCAACAGTTCTGTGATTATTTAGTATAGAAAAATTGTATCCGAGAGTTAATGTAGTGATTTAGGTTAGGTTAGGTTGGGATAGGTTAGGTTAGGTATTAGGTTAGGTTACGGACGAAAGGTCAGGTTAGGTACAATTGGACTAGAAATATCCGCTGGTTGGAACATGGCCATGAAACAAAGATGGTAGGAAAGAATGAACTGTCAAAATTTGTTTTTATCCATTTTATACAATAATTGTTTGAGAAATTATTTTAAAATTTATTGAAATTTCTAAATTTTTCTACACGGATTTTTTTTTCTTTATGTATAAAAAAAGCACAATTTTTTCAGTAAAACAAATTTTGTTTATTTTCTGTTTTCTTGCTGTATATTAATTATTTAGTAAATAATAAACTTAAATAATGAACAGTAAATAAAGTAAAAATATATATGTTTTAAGCTTGTTTTTCACTTTATTTTTACGATTGTTTTTTCATTATTTATTTAGTCTTAATGATTAACTTTCTTCGAGGCTTTTTTTCATAATATGTGTAAATGTATAATTTTGTTATTTAAACAATACACACATTTTCTAAAACTACTTATAAAATAAGAATAAATTAAAAGCCCATAAAAATTGAAATTTGTTTAAAAATCTAAAATTGAATGAAATCAGTTATAAATTAAATTTTATTTATTTAAAATTTATGTTCATAAATTACGTGTTGATAACTTTCGCATTATCATTGCATCACATGTGACAGTTTGTCAGCATGTGTCCTGAAACTATTTGATTAGCTGTAGAAACGGGCAAAAGCTGTATATAAGAAAATAAACAATTTGTGACATACCTTCAGCTTTAGAGATCTGCCTCTAAGTTAAGCTTTAATGAAGAGTGTAATTCATTGAATGTGAAAACCCAGATGGAGGAGATTAGGCCTATATCCATATTTGGGTTTCTGTACCATATTAACACCTTAGAGTCTTAGAGGACAAATCATCCAAGTAGGTACTAGGTGATTGTATGAAGATGGAAAGAGCATCAAAATAAATCTAAGGAGATGAACTACAAAAGTCGAGTTCCTATGAAAATAACACCAAAGGACGTTATTGAATTAATTTCCAAATCCAACTTCCAAAATTCGTACCTAATTGCTCTATAGAATTCTAGGTGTTTTACTGACATTGCCGGCATCAGTAACTGCCGTGGAGAGGAGCTTTTCCAAGCTTAATAAGAATTACAAGTTTTTGAGTTATTTAGATTTAAAATATAAGCAGCCGCCATTTTGAAACGGGATTTGATCGGTTACTTTTTTTTCAAAATACAGTAGTTGTTTGCATTATTAGGTACCATGCCATGTTTCAATTCAATCTGTCTAACCGGTCTGGAGATAACAAAATGGCGGATATCTGAGAAACTAGCCAAATCTAGACATGTTTATAGGAACTCTTCCGTAGTTTTGATGTAAGAAACCACCTCCTGAGTTGATTTTAACCCTTATACGTTTTTACAAGCTAGTGCTAATTCAATAATATTTCAAGTGAAAAATATACTACCTAGACTGGGAAACGAAACCAGGACTATAAGCTTTACCAACTGAGCTATTCTTGATGACTTCCCAACAAAGGGCGTACACTTCTCAATTGATGGTACCTTTCAATGTCGTTTCTAACGATGTAATTAATTTGATAACTTGAGTAAGCAAGGTCAAATGAGAAGTGTACGGACCTATCCTGGGAATCGACTGAGGATAGCTCAGTTGGTAGAGCATTGGCGCGTAGAAGTCCTGGATTGAATTCCCAGCTTCTGAAATTTCGAAACACAAATTTCGCAACACTCTGTAGGCTATACTATAAAAGAAGAAAAGAACGTATAAAAAAATCCTAGCCCACGAATACTCTCATAAAGTAAGGGTCGGAAGAGAACAGGAGATGATCAAGAGAGGAGAGATTAAAGAAGGTTTCTAACCCAAGACTACATGAAAAAGATGTAGATCCAGCTAGAATCCCTCGGGATTGTCACTCCCGTCCTCGCTATGGTAAGCCCCTGAGGGGAAACACATTTTTTTATTTTTCACCCATCACATAAATTTCTCTATAATGTGAGAAAATAAAATAGTGTTAATTTGAGTGAGATTAGAGTGTTAATGGTTTTCCAGGCTTATCTCTGTGGACTTTTCTGATAAACCTATATCTCACTAAACTGACAGTGTTTAAATGTATTGTGTTATTGGTATGTGGAATGAATGGGTGTTATATAATTCAAAGTTCTGAGATGAATTGTAAATACCGAAAGGCGATAGGAAGCGAAAGGGGAAATCTCTGATTGTCCGTTGGAAGGTGAACAAGCGATCGGGAAGGGTGAAGCATTTACATAACATTTATTTATAAGGAAACACAATGTTTCCATGCACAAACTTTCTCACTTACTCGTCTCCAAGTAGAGGTTCATTTTTAGTTTTTGATTACTTTCCTGAATAGTGATTTTCTATTTTGTCTCATTGTCACAAGTCCACATTTCTGACAAACTACTCTAAAGATACGCTTTTTATAGTATTTTTCTTTCTCTTTCGACCGCTAATTTCCAAATTATTGTCGCCCTTATAGTTAATGAGATACAGACGTTTTAAAATGTCAGGACTAAAATTAACCGTGACGGAGCCTTTTTGCGACAATCGCACTTTATGTCAAATATAGAGGTTGTAATATTTCTATTTTTCTTACGATTTGGCAAGATAAGGTTACGTATAAAGTTTACCTTTCGTTTGCTATATTGCACATGTCTATGGTATAAATATTTTGTTTGTACCTTCAAAGTAATACTGCCCAGAATCGTGTTTGTTTTTCTCATTGTCCGAGATAGCAAATTTGTGTCTTAGTATTGCTGACGCTCAGACAAAATAATTGCGCATTAAGTTATGTTTTGTGAGCTTAATATATTTTAATTTATAGTGATTTATTTATGATGTTTTGTTGATAAAAATTTATCTTCACAACTATATTCTACGACTATTTTAAATGTTTGAATGGTCTAAAATAATTTTCTGCTATTTTACAGTTTTTTGGTGATTAATTTGTTCAAATTTTTGTGACGTAAAGACAATTTTCGTCATACTGCTTCAAAAACAACTGTTTTCAATACATGCATTGAGATGCTAAAGTTGTTCTTTTTAGCCCTAGGATCTGAAATCAACAGTTGAGGTCGAAGTCATCAGCTGTTACTTTGCTTGTACGACTAATTAATTAACGATTGTAAAGAATCTATAAAACACAACCGATTCTCTCGATTGTAAATAACCGTTAAAACAGCTGTTACCATTGATTTTATAATAATTAAGTACCACTAAAACAAACTAAACCGCTGTAATAGCTGCAAACTTGTGTAACTTGTCCAAACTTTTGAAGGTAAAATAGGTTATAACATTTAGGTTTTTGTGAATTTTTTTTTTATATTTTTTGCAGTACAACGAAAAAATATTGTTCATTACTGGGAACAAAAGAAGTTTTTCGATCCTCGCTTATTTTCCGGTCGGCTCCGCATTGGCCGTTAAACTTGAGTTTGTATCGAAAAGTTTCACTTTTGGTCCTAGTGATGAAATATACTATTTTTTTCATTCTATATTAGCTGACTATAAAATATATTATTGTAGAAAATTTATAAATTCACACTTCAATTCTCTATGTACTTTTCAGTAAATACTCATAAAAATATTACAAGTTGTGTTTTATTTAAAATAATTATTATTGGTAAATTTTTCAATTTAAAAAAGTTGAACTATTTATTACTTTTTACATGAAATTTTTTTCAAAAAAATTTGAAACTCATATTTCTTGTACCAACTTTTATTTATGTCCACATCACAAATTTTTTTAATCTTGAAAACATTACAAAAAATTTTTATGGTATATATATATGCGTTTTTCATGACGTTTTGACTTTGGTTTATGCAAAAAATTGATTCCTGATATACTAACTCCAAAATGTTTACTTTTACACTTTTTATTCTTTACATAGATGAATCTTAACTCCCTTCTGAGAAAAATGATGTAACAAGTTTGGTTTTGTATAATATTACTATTTTTTGTAAAGTTTTCAAAATAAGCCTACATTTGACTTACAATTCACTTTTTTCAAAAAATTATATTTAAAAGTTAAATTTCGTATTCACAGTTAGTTGGTTTGTTGTGTTTACTTAGGTTATGTCTTCAACCGAAATATAACTATCATACTACCTGTAAAAATAAAATACATTTTTTTGAAAATGTCACGCATTTTGAAATAATATTTTTAATAAAGTTAAAAGTGAAATTTGTTGATGTTATTAGTTTTGTCTTAAAAAGCAATTTAATTTGATGTCACATGTAAGGTTCTTTATTCTATTTTGAATCTGCCAAAAAGTCCCACACTTTTGGGAGACAGGTAAAATTTAGTTTAACGTTGTTTTGTTCAAATTAGAACATTTTAATTACGGTTTAGTTCACGTATTTACCGATTTTACAATTAAAAAGTCTCAAATATATTTTATGACGCCATTTTGGTTAGGTTCATCCAAAAAATATCCCGCTAGCGCTATTAATGTTGTCTTTTTGTGCCTTTCAATTTGACATGTCACAAGATGCGAGTTCCGATTTGAAAATTTTGAGTAGTCTGAGGTTTGTAAAATTCTAACTATCATAAAAGAACTTTCAGATGACCTAGTTAACAGTCCAAAACTCCAAAACAGGGTTTGGCTCTACTTAATTTCAAATAAAAGTTAAGATACTGACATACTGTATTACCAAAAGTTATTAATTTTGTAACAAAACAAACTCTAAAATGTTAAAATTCATACACTGTCAGCCATCACTAGACATGAAACAGCAAGTTTTCAGAAACACATCGACCTATTGTTTAAACGTCCCTTAGCTGTGAAGGTTATTTGGTCTCAACGCACAAAAAACCTATTGTGGGATTGTGCAAATTCTATTGAACAAATGTTCCGTTATTCTATAAGAAGGAAGCGAGGCGACAAGTGCCATCATCCTGCTCGTCTTTGTACAGTTTTCTTAAAACACAGTTAGGAGTTATAAAAAGTACTTTGTGTGTTTTTATGTTTTTTAAGGTTAGTTCATTTATATTTTGATAGTTTATGTTCCCAGGAAGCACAGTTTTGTTTAATCAGAAATAATTAGGCTGTTGAAAAATCTGCTAGTAGTTGAGAATGTTACAAATTCATTTTATTACAATTGCTGTACAGCTGATTCAGATTTGAGGTTATGTTATCGATATTATGTAATAATTATTACAAGGTCGTCTATAAGTGACAGAATAGAGCGCGGTAAGTTTGTTTAGTTAATATATATTGATTCTAAGTTAACAAATATAATTATGTACATGAAACATAGCCTTCATTTATCATTTACAGAATTGAATAATTAAATGTAGATTAGGCCTAACATTTAAACACCTGAAGTAATCTCATTTACTCTTGTCTTCTTGTGAGATAACAATAGGCCTGTTTGTGACACAATAGAAGTTGTATCAGGATGTTTCCAGACTCCAGGATATGGTTTCTTAGGTTAAAATAAGTAAAAATGTTCCTATGAACGTATGTTCTGAAATGCTTAGTTTTCCGTCTGTTCTCTATTTTGTGATTTATTATTATTATTATTATTTTAAATTACTAGATATCGAGTCTAAATAATATGGGACACATATTACGTATGTGATCTTTTACTAATAGACCAAAAAATCAGGACTTTTTGTGTGTTTTCAGAATGGAGGTCGTTTAAAATTGTTAATGTCGTGTGTATATATATATATATATATATATATATATATATATATATATATATATATATATATATATATATATTTATTTATTTATGAAACCATTAAGTTTACAAAAATCTGCAAGCAATCAGAAAGTTTGCTTTTGTAATTAGAAAGAAAATGGGTTTTTTAATAATATGTCAGTAGCTTAAAGGAAAAAAACAACACCCAAATTTAGCCTAAAACCAAAATATTCAGAGTTATGATGTTTTTAAATAGGCAAGTATAAATAAAATACTTAGTATACAGACTAGCTGACGTGTCATAATTGAACCAGAAAAATTAATATTGTAAAGATGGTTTATTGTAATGAAATGAAATTTCGCTAGTAGTTGGTAACATAAAAGTTTAATTACTTACATTTGACCAACCTGATCTGTTTATACATTTCAAGATGGCGACCATTTAAATTTTTTTAAATTCGATAGCACTAAAACTGCTGAACTCGCACAAGATGATTTAGAATACAGTTATTTAAAAAAAATTATTTCAAATTAAACAGTTTTTGTTTTAAATAGATCGGACGAAAATTAGCAAAATACGAATTCTTCCTCCTTTTGAAGCAAAAACAAAACAAAAGTATTTAATCATCAAAATTCCATAATAAATTGATTTTAGGTTAATTTTGGGTATTATAGACAATTACCAAGGAATTATGTTTTTAGTTTTTTCATAATAACTTGGTTATCATTTAAGCTATTTAAAAATTACAAAACTTATTTTTCTTGACATTAAAAAAAAAGCTTTTTGGTGTTTTGTAATTTTTTTGAAAAGTTAATTGGTTTTATTATATTCGACTTTACATAATTTTCAAGCGCCATTTTGGAAACATACGAAACAAAGTCCTAGTTTTTGATAAAAGGTCACATAAAACATATGTACGTATACCAAATTTGAACCCGTTGTATAATTATTTATTTCCAATTTTTTTTTGTTATAAAAATACGGAATGGCGGACAGATGGAAAACTAAGCATCTAGGACATATTATGTTCATTGAAAGTGTTTTAGGCTACTTAATTTGACTCATTGCACAATATCCTGAAGTCTTGGAACGTAGTTTGTAAACACTCTGAACACTAGATCGTGGATCTAGTTGTATAACCTAACCTTAAATTGATTTTTGATTATTCGAATGAATCAGCTGCTATTGTATTTGTAATTAATTGGTTGAAACGGTTTCAACTTTTAATAGACAGTTGATTTGAAAATTCCTATAGGCATTGTGTATTTGAAATTTTATTCAAATTTTGACGTTATAAATTGAAAATTTGTATCTGGAACATTTTTTGAAAAACATTATGTTTAGAGTAAAATTGTTAAGAGTAAATTTATAAAAATAATTTTTTTCTTCACTAAGATGAATCAATATTTATTGCAACGAAATAATACATAAACAATTTCTCTGAGCTTTTACCGGGTTTGTCCATTAACCAGTTTTGTTCTAGAACTTTTTTAAAATTTGTTTCCTTTCAGTTCCTTTCTCAACTGAAGAGTGTAGACAAAAAAAAATGTATAAATTTCTATTACAAAAACATTGCACAAACTTCTCACTCGTCGTTACCTCAAAATAAAAATTATACTTCAACAAAATGTAAGTTTTGCAATTAAAAATAATAATAATCATCATTTATTCCCATTCCTACAATACAAATCCCCCCCCCCTAAATTTGAATGATCACTTCTTCCACTAATGTGATCATTGTATATATAAAAACAAAATAGATCTATAGAAATTATAGCCTATTTACAACACTTTCTCATCACACCTCTCTGCACCGTTCACTGACTAACATATTAAAAATAACTAAATTAACAACAATAACACAAAAATGCTACTACACCAATGTCAACAATCAATCCGTTAAAAAAATAAAGAAATAATTAATTAACAAAAATAACATTAAGACGCCCAATCTAACAACAATATTCAAGTACAGTAGAGTATATCCTTTATGGAAAACAACCAAAGCTATACATTGTCACATGATCTTACAGTTTGCAACTCTTTTAAGATTGTCAGAAAATTGATTATATCATTTTAAACACAAATACCTTTACGACTGTCTCAAAATCTATTTTTTTTACTTTTTTTCCATTTTAATATTTTGCTTGGTTGTACTTCTTGTGTTGTAAATGTATATTAGGGTCTACTTGTTTCCACTCCTTATAAAAAATAGCCTAATCTTAGGACTTCAAATAGAATTAAAAGGGTTAAACTAAGGTGGTTGTTAAAACCACACAGATAGACGCGGTCAAATTATAAGGGTTTTACCTATGAACCCTAATAAAGAGGACTCAATTAAAATGGAATCCATTTTTTAATTTTATGAATTGTTTCAGATCTATTTAAAATTCACATTTCTCATTGTGTGTTTAAATTAAGTTGTATTCGTCATACAAAAAAATGAAACTAATATATGTTTTCGTACTGCAATTTAATTACAAATCCAAATATGTTTTGTTCAGATTGAAGGCCAGGGCGTGTTCAAGCTAGGCGTGATATCTGGCATTTTAAATTTGGTCTAGTGGCATTAATTTTTTCGTCAAATAAACATACATATTCATAATAACCTAACCCAACCTATACATAACAAAACTTTTTTTTTTTAATCGATAGTTTTTGCCCTTTTACTACCCCATATTTTATTTTACCGCTATTATTTTCCTATCTCTGAGACAATACCAAGAATATAAATACAAAATTTGAAATATATAGGACTTATCTTGTCGGTGTAGACGCGTTGCGACTTACAGACACGCGCGTGAAATTATAAGCGCCTTTGGTTTTACCTACGGACTCTGAAAATATGCTTGATTGGTAAGTATATTTAATTCATGTTAAAGGGGAAATGAATGTTCCATTAACGGTATTTTAAAATAATATCTTTAAAACAATTTTCTGCTAGTAAAAATCAAATGACCCATGTCTTCAAAATTATTTAAATATGGCCTTACTTCCTTCCCTTGTACTATAAACACGCTGGAATGTTAACTTCGTTAATAAATAGCATTAGAGATATTATTTTTATTAGAGATATAACTACATTTTTAACTTAGTTTACACTAGATTCTAGTTGGTTTTCATTTGTTTCACATGTTATTTATCTTATTTGTAGTCTTACGTTATTATTTACACATCCTAGACTATAGCTATTTACATTTTTATCTTGATTCAACAACAGAAAGTGTGGAAAATTGTCTCTTGAAAATGATTCAAACGTTAAATGTTCGAAACTTAAATGTAAGTGCTTATTACTCCTAAACGAATAGATTTATAAAACCATAATCAAGAATTAAAAATCCTCCCTCCAATGATGGTAACTTGGTTTCCGAAATGTACATCAGGAACTATAATAACATAGGACAATGTGTGTGTGTGTGTGTGTGTGTGTGTGTGTGTGTGTGTGTGTGTGTGTGTTTGTTTGTGTTTGTGTTTTATTGTAACTATCTTGTGGTAGGGGTTTCAGTGTTTTAAATGAATAAAAAAGTTAAAATATTGTCCAGAATCCAAAAACATAAAATAATGATCCAAATAAGAAATTAAAAGTTATTGGAAAATGGTAGCCATTTTTTTATAGTTTGAAAATAGTTAGACGAAAAAATAACAACGGTCCCCCATTTAAAGTTTAACATCAGATTAATAGTGCCCATGATGAAAGAATATACTGCATATGTGAAGAGAGAGATTTTATAAAGACCTTAAGGCCTCTACACACCGCACGTATTAATACTCCGCCGACGTCTTAGTAAGACGTCTTAGACGTATCTCACAATGATATCATATGGGGTAGTTCAGACCGAGTATTAATACGAAGCCGACGTCGGCGGAGTATTAATACGGAATGGGAAAATACCCCGGCTAGCTACGTGTCGCCGCCGTAGCTCGACTCACGCATGCGCACTGAGCTATGTTCAGCAAGCAAACTTTAATAGCCTTTTTTCTGTCATTATTATTAAAACTATATTACATTAACATAATTTTGTTAAGGTTTTTTTTCAGTCTTTCGTTATTACATTAACCATTCTGTAATAATAAAATATTTTGGTTTCATACATACAGCGTAATCCAATGTGTTTTATTAACTGTGACATTTATTATCAACAATAACAATTACAGTAATACTGAACTGTTACACTCATTCTTTTTTTAACAGTGTATTAACAAAACGCTCATGTCCCATGAAACAATTTTTGACCTAACAAATTTTATACGCGTATTTATACGACGATAAAAAATATTTTTAAATTTCGTTCACGATTAATATTTGGTGTGTACTACCTTTCAAATGACCCTACCTTTCATTACCTACCTTTCATTACCCTCCAAGTCTGCCATTAGGTGATGATATTCACCGAACTGTTCCCGCCTCTTGTTTATTCGATGGACCCATTCCGACCTTCCACCTACTGCATACAACAATACCAGCTCTTCATCACTATCACTTGAATCGGTTTCCATCCAGGGCATATCAAAACCAGGCTCACACCACGGCACTGTAAACGCCATCATAAAATTTAACTGAACTCTTCATACAACGAGCTGTTGGCATGTAGGTAGAGGGATAAATACGTCTTCCATGTAGCTTCTGTGTGAACGGGGCACGAAAGACGTCGCTGAGGTATTAATACGCCGAAGACGTATTAATACTCCGGCTACTGCAACGCACCCCCCCCCCCTTTAACTGGTGGGTCTTCGACAGACCCTCACTCGGGGGACAGCAATCGCTGCAAGACCTTACCCCAACTACAACCCCGCGATCTACTTTATTTAGAGAGTGATTCTTTCGCAGTTTAATAGTTTTGATAAGGCTCTTGATTCTTATGTCACACAAGAATAATTTATTTTAATCAACTTATGCTAACACAGGAAATTTTACTATATTAATATATTCACTTCTTATACTAGCTTACCTTTCTTAAAACTCCAGACTCTTTTTCAAAGGGTGTGCCCTTTGGAGCTCTTTAATTCATTAACACCAAAATTTGCTCTTTTTTGAATTTTTGACTTTATACTTGGTGAGCACTTACTTTTTCTTCTTTCTAATGTAATGAGTTTCTTTGAATGGGTTAGATTTAATTAAAATATTCAACAATGAAATTTAACAAATTTATTTAAGAGTCTACAATTTAATTTTTATTTTGAGAAACAATGGATTTCTTTCGAATCTTTTACAACAATTAATGTCGCCTTTTCTGACAATTTATATTAAATGCTTTCTCTTTTAACAAACTGAAAATCTACTATATTAAACAATTTTAACAATAACTAAAACTAACAATTGATATTCTTATTCTAATACACATAAATATGAATCCTATTATTTATTCCTTTCCAATCTGTTACTTTTGCTTTATTATTGGACTCGAATTTTATTGTATTTTATATCTCTTTATTTGAATGAATTTAAAATTGGCTTTATTTTGACTTTACTTTGTCTTTAAAATGTTATTATTTAACTTTATTGAGTTTAATAATTTTGGACGTAATTCAAGTTTATTAAAAAATATTTTATTTATTAAAAAAGCTTGATTTATGCAGTACCTTGTTTTGTGGAGTGCACAAGTCCGCTCGTCCTGATTCTGAGAGTGTTTGAGGATCTTGGAGATGTTTTCTGAGAGTTGTCTAGAATATCTCGAAGTCCAGTTCTCGAAGAATCTGTTGATGACGACAAATTCTAGAAGAATGTTTGCCGGAGTCCGTAGTGAAGATCTCTTCTACTAAGCTGTTGTAGGATGTCACGTTGTCTCCTGCAAGGCCGATCCTTTCTGTAGGCACCGTTATTAACCTGGCGAAGTACAGAGCGTTGACAATATTTTCCCGACGATTTCCTGTTCAGACTTGAGTAAAGTTGGTGATCTTTCCTGGAGCTGCTATTAGAAGACTTCCCTGGAGCTGGTACTAAACGAGACTGTCGAATTAACTTGAAGAAAGTTAACTCGTCGAATTTTAGGCCTTTCAGTGTGGCCAACCTTCACTGATTATTGTTACTGTTTTATTTCACAAAATAATTAATTTTATTTATTTATTTGCACTACGATGAACTTTCCTTGGCTTATTCTTCTATTGTTTGTCTATTTTTCTTATTTTAAATTATCTATTCCTATTATTATTTGTTATAATTAGTTTAATTTCTTATGGTGGATTTGTGTTGAAGTTGGTATCTTTCCCTTTCCATGCGTCTACTGCCTACTATGCGCACGACGTTCAAGACAAGTTGATTCCTGAAATTTATGATTTTTTACTTGCGAATTCTTCTTTTCTTCATATATCCCGTTCGCTTCGCTCGATCTTCTTCTGGGTGATTTCATTTTGAAGCCCTTCTTTCCCTGATGATTTTCCATCTTCATTTGTAGCGATACGACGTATATTTTTTCTTTTACGGAGATTTGAAAATTTCGTAAGTTTTCAAAATTTAGTTTTTCCAATTTTGGAAATTTTGAAAATCTTCTTTTTGCAAGTTGTTCCTCTGATGCTGAAAGTTCCAAAACTGCTTTCCTCTTCTTCCTCGCTTCTGGGTTTCACAAGTTACGGTACTTTCTGCATTTTTGGTTATTTATTATTTAATTACTTTATGGTCTTTTATTAAATTTTGATTTCGAGTCTTATTTATTTCTAGTTTATATTATGGTTATGCGTTGTTATTATTAGATTTTGGAATTTCTTTATTTTAAGGGTTTTTTTTGTTTTATGACGTTTTATTTTGGCTATAACTTTTTTATTATTAATTTGACGAGTTTATTCTCTTATTATTTATTATTAGGTTTTCCTAGCTCTACACGATTATATCATTTTAATTTAAGTTTTCGGATTTTGATGTTTTTTGCATTAGAAACATATGGACGAATTCATGTTCAATCCGGAACGCTAGATATTTCCTGTCAAGGCGCGTGACCTTGGCTTGGCTAACTTACATATTCCCTTTAACTTTACATGTGTTATTTTATTTTTAGAAATGTTTTTGTCATTTCTACAATTATTATTTGATTTAATTGAAATTTTGGAATTTAGCTCTTTTCCAAAATTGCTCCTTGCAGGCGGTTCAATTAAACCGTTGCAAATTCCCCTCTCAAAAACTTAAAATTTTGACATTAAAATCCCTTTTTTAGATTTTAAAATTTTATGTTCCTCAAATTTTTCTATTCTCTTTACATATTTACTTCCTTTCTATTTAAAAAACATAATTATCTATATAACATGAAAACTTACTATCTATAAAACAATCCTATTTCTAACATAAATGATTAATTGGTGACATATATAATTTTCAAAAACATGGTAATAAACATGACATATTCATATGAAAACAATCCTTATTTTATACAAATACATATATATTTTTCATGTTCGATAGTTCATTTCGTCTCTCTTTCATCTGAAACAGTCTATTTAGCATGATTATACATAGTTATACACATTTACACTTTATCCTAACTTTTTTAAAATTATAAATTTTGACACAAATTTAATCACTTTTGCACTAAGGTAAGTTACATAAATCAAGCCATCCTTACTTTTAATTGATTTCGCGCTAGGTTAGATTACGCCAAGTAACAGATTGAAATTCCTTTGAATGTTGACATTTCTTATTTCCGTTATCAATATAACGAAAGAACCCCTCTCTACCTTAATTACTGTACAATTTTCATGTCTTCCGGATGCTTGTTTATTTATTAACTGACCTACGCAACTTGTCCCAATTCTCCCCCTCGCTTTTATCGAAACAGCTGGTTTTTATCTACCGTTACGATTTATTCTGAACTTTATTCCTTTTGGATTTATTACATATTTTTGTGGACGATGTTTATGATTATGAATTTACGAATTTACCTATTCTACTTTATGTTTACTGTTATTTTACTATTCTAACCTTTATTTCTAGTTTTTTAACTTTACCGTTGGTTTATTTTTTATTTTTAGTTTTACGAATACGTTTCCCTTCCTTTTTAACTTAAATTTATTTTTCCCCTTCCTTTTTTGACTATGCTTTACTTTTGTTTTGAATTTAACCTTTTTGGTTACGTCTCGATTTTTGAACTTTTTTGTTTCGTTCGCTCCTAACTTATTCAGGTTTGGGTTTGATTGACTACTGGACTCCCCTTTTGGAATTAAGCTCAATTCGAACTTAGGTATGTTTACCAGTGATCCCTTCATTTTTGCGTGGTCTCCATTTTGTATTTGGTGCTTAAGACTTACTTCTTTATTTACGACGACTTTGCTTAGCCCTTGTACGAATAACTCACGACTCTGAAGCTTTTTTGGATATAGTTCTTCCCTTTTCTCGCTCGCTTCGCTCTTCTTCCTGCTTCTTCTTGGATAGGTTGCTCCACTTTTAATCTCTTTTTGGATTTCAAAGTTCCTTCCTTGAATTGGCCTCTTCCTTTCGACCGTGTTTTGGTTTCTAAGGTTTATCTCCTGTTTTCCTTTGAGTTCAAACTCCCTTCCCCTCTCTAAGTTTTCCCTTCTCCTGTTCCTTCCTGTATTGTCTCGTTCGGTGTTGTCGGCTTCGGTTTTTTCTTTCCTCCCGTCACGTTTGTTGTTTACACGTCCTGTTTGGTCAATTCTGGTATTTTCTCCCCTTTTGTCACGTTCGGCTTGGTCACGTTCGGTACCCTCGTTTTTTACTTCTACACTGGGTAATGTAGTAACATATAACGCCCCATTCGCTCGCATTATAGTATTTGGACCTCCTATATTGCTAATTTGATTTCGCAATTTCCGTACACAGATTTTAGCTGACGGTTGTTCTATGTCCAATCTATTTAATAGATTGGTTTTTGAAGTTACTTTTTTAGCTTCTTCGATGAAATTTATTTTTCTGTTTTCCCCTTCTACATTTATTATTACGTATTTTTCCTCCATATTAATTTTCGCGTTTAACTCGAATAGGCTATTACATCCTAATATACCTAAACTAGTTAACTTTGGTACTACCAGAAATTTTATATCTACTACTCTGTCGTTAAATTGCACGGGTATTGATACTTGTTTTGAAACTCTTTGTTTTTTCTGTTTAATGGCTGTTACTACTTCGACGTTATAAACTGGTAATTCTAAAATTTTGTTTCCCCGTCTTTTTAACTCCTCCAAATACTCAGCTTGTATACACGACCACTGCGCTCCCGTGTCTACTAAAACTTTTATATTTGTTTGATGAATTTTGACGTTTATTTCCGGACATTTTTCTAATAATTTTGTTTGAATGTTGATATTTTCGCCTTCTGTCATTAACTCTTCCCTAATATCGCATGAAATGTATTGTAATTTCCCTACTGATTTTAATGTTGGATTTTTAATTTTTGAAAAGTTTTCTAAAGGTTTCTCTGTTTTGATTTTATTTTTTACATTTTGATCTGCGGCCCCGAATCCTGTCTTTGCCTGTAACCGTTTTCTTTTGCTTTTTTCCGGGACCTTATAACCTAGTTTTTTGGACTGGGTCTCGGATTGTTAGGTAGTGTAGGATTGGGTTTTTGGTTACTTTGGTTTTGGTTTGTTTGCGGTCTATTCCCATAGGATCTAAGGTTAGGTGTTCTAGGATAGGTTTGAGAGTCCATGGCTCCTGCCATTTTCCTATCAAGGTTCCCCTTATACGCTGGTCTTTCTTCTCGATTTTCCCTACGTGGTTCGCCTTCCATCGTTTCAAACGTTCTAAGAAATTCTATCGCGCTTTCAACGGTTTCGCTATGACTTCCTATACTCGCAAATTGTACCTTTTGTTCAAAATGTCGCATGATTCTATTAATCATAAATTTTTCTGGGATTGGTGGATCAAGATATTGTCCTTTAGCCACCATTTTGCAAAAATAATTAACTCTTGACATATATCCTGTATCACGATATTGTCCGTTTTCAATTAAATTTCGGATATGTTGCTGGGCTTGATATCCCCAATAATTTTTTATAAATTTAACCCTAAATTGTCCGTATCTATCTTTATTATCTTTTATTACGTTCCACCATTCTATTACCGGCCCTTTTATGTGTCGTTCCACGATTTTTAATTTCTCCCCTTCGTCTAATTGTGGATCGATTTCCATGAAAATCTCTTCTATTTCGGCTAGAAATTTCATTGGACTTTCTTTAGAACTTCCCCAAAATTCGACAGTTTTATTTCCTGCTGCACCGGGTTGTACGTACACTACGCTTCTCCCAGCCCCTACTAAATTTTGCCCTATACTTGTCTGTCTCATTTTGGTTTCTAACGATTTTATATTTTTGCTTAACGTTTCGCAATTAACTTTATTTTGTTTAATTTTGTCATCCTGACCTTTAATTGTTTCCCCTATTTCCTGAATTTCCCCTTTCAAAACGACTATTTCGTCTTCGCAATTTCCGACTCTATTTTGAATTGCTTCAAAATTTTTCTTTACGTCTTCTCCTAAACCGCCTACAGCTTGTAAGAGTTCTTCCCTACTCGCTTGTTCGCTTTCTTCGCGTGCTAATTCCCTAGCTTCGCGTTCTCTTTCTTTCGCTTCGCGTTCCCTTTTCTCTTCGTTTTCCCTAGTCTCCCTTTCTAATTCCCTAGCTTCGCGTTCTTTTTTCTCTTTTTTCCTCTCCGATTCGCGTGCTTTTTCTCTCTCCTCGCGTTCTTTTTTATCTGCCTCTTCCCTAGCTTCGCGTTCTTTTTCTTTCGCCTGGAAATATCTCATGAACTTCTGCATTTCCGTTTCTGTTTCTTTCGGAGCTGCCATTTTTTTTATTTAGATTTATTTATTAGGTTTACTACTGTTTATTTATTTAAGTCTTAAGTTTTAAGTTATAATTTTGATTTTAATGAATTTAAGCTGTTCGTTTTCAACCCTAAAGTAATTTTAACAATTTTTTGTTTGGTTACTTTCGAGCCTACGCTGTTGGACGCCACTTGCAACGCACCCCCCCCTTTAACTGGTGGGTCTTCGACAGACCCTCACTCGGGGGACAGCAATCGCTGCAAGACCTTACCCCAACTACAACCCCGCGATCTACTTTATTTAGAGAGTGATTCTTTCGCAGTTTAATAGTTTTGATAAGGCTCTTGATTCTTATGTCACACAAGAATAATTTATTTTAATCAACTTATGCTAACACAGGAAATTTTACTATATTAATATATTCACTTCTTATACTAGCTTACCTTTCTTAAAACTCCAGACTCTTTTTCAAAGGGTGTGCCCTTTGGAGCTCTTTAATTCATTAACACCAAAATTTGCTCTTTTTTGAATTTTTGACTTTATACTTGGTGAGCACTTACTTTTTCTTCTTTCTAATGTAATGAGTTTCTTTGAATGGGTTAGATTTAATTAAAATATTCAACAATGAAATTTAACAAATTTATTTAAGAGTCTACAATTTAATTTTTATTTTGAGAAACAATGGATTTCTTTCGAATCTTTTACAACAATTAATGTCGCCTTTTCTGACAATTTATATTAAATGCTTTCTCTTTTAACAAACTGAAAATCTACTATATTAAACAATTTTAACAATAACTAAAACTAACAATTGATATTCTTATTCTAATACACATAAATATGAATCCTATTATTTATTCCTTTCCAATCTGTTACTTTTGCTTTATTATTGGACTCGAATTTTATTGTATTTTATATCTCTTTATTTGAATGAATTTAAAATTGGCTTTATTTTGACTTTACTTTGTCTTTAAAATGTTATTATTTAACTTTATTGAGTTTAATAATTTTGGACGTAATTCAAGTTTATTAAAAAATATTTTATTTATTAAAAAAGCTTGATTTATGCAGTACCTTGTTTTGTGGAGTGCACAAGTCCGCTCGTCCTGATTCTGAGAGTGTTTGAGGATCTTGGAGATGTTTTCTGAGAGTTGTCTAGAATATCTCGAAGTCCAGTTCTCGAAGAATCTGTTGATGACGACAAATTCTAGAAGAATGTTTGCCGGAGTCCGTAGTGAAGATCTCTTCTACTAAGCTGTTGTAGGATGTCACGTTGTCTCCTGCAAGGCCGATCCTTTCTGTAGGCACCGTTATTAACCTGGCGAAGTACAGAGCGTTGACAATATTTTCCCGACGATTTCCTGTTCAGACTTGAGTAAAGTTGGTGATCTTTCCTGGAGCTGCTATTAGAAGACTTCCCTGGAGCTGGTACTAAACGAGACTGTCGAATTAACTTGAAGAAAGTTAACTCGTCGAATTTTAGGCCTTTCAGTGTGGCCAACCTTCACTGATTATTGTTACTGTTTTATTTCACAAAATAATTAATTTTATTTATTTATTTGCACTACGATGAACTTTCCTTGGCTTATTCTTCTATTGTTTGTCTATTTTTCTTATTTTAAATTATCTATTCCTATTATTATTTGTTATAATTAGTTTAATTTCTTATGGTGGATTTGTGTTGAAGTTGGTATCTTTCCCTTTCCATGCGTCTACTGCCTACTATGCGCACGACGTTCAAGACAAGTTGATTCCTGAAATTTATGATTTTTTACTTGCGAATTCTTCTTTTCTTCATATATCCCGTTCGCTTCGCTCGATCTTCTTCTGGGTGATTTCATTTTGAAGCCCTTCTTTCCCTGATGATTTTCCATCTTCATTTGTAGCGATACGACGTATATTTTTTCTTTTACGGAGATTTGAAAATTTCGTAAGTTTTCAAAATTTAGTTTTTCCAATTTTGGAAATTTTGAAAATCTTCTTTTTGCAAGTTGTTCCTCTGATGCTGAAAGTTCCAAAACTGCTTTCCTCTTCTTCCTCGCTTCTGGGTTTCACAAGTTACGGTACTTTCTGCATTTTTGGTTATTTATTATTTAATTACTTTATGGTCTTTTATTAAATTTTGATTTCGAGTCTTATTTATTTCTAGTTTATATTATGGTTATGCGTTGTTATTATTAGATTTTGGAATTTCTTTATTTTAAGGGTTTTTTTTGTTTTATGACGTTTTATTTTGGCTATAACTTTTTTATTATTAATTTGACGAGTTTATTCTCTTATTATTTATTATTAGGTTTTCCTAGCTCTACACGATTATATCATTTTAATTTAAGTTTTCGGATTTTGATGTTTTTTGCATTAGAAACATATGGACGAATTCATGTTCAATCCGGAACGCTAGATATTTCCTGTCAAGGCGCGTGACCTTGGCTTGGCTAACTTACATATTCCCTTTAACTTTACATGTGTTATTTTATTTTTAGAAATGTTTTTGTCATTTCTACAATTATTATTTGATTTAATTGAAATTTTGGAATTTAGCTCTTTTCCAAAATTGCTCCTTGCAGGCGGTTCAATTAAACCGTTGCACTACGTGCGGTGTGTAGAGGCCTTTATTGTATTGCTTCCTTGTCTACTATTCTAAATTGTACAAAGATGGGCACACGTGTGGAGGCGTAGACTCCATTTTAACATAAAGAAACTTCTTGTAGATCTGTATAAAAAATGTTATACTCTCTTGTCTCTGGATATATCAATGGTCTTCCAGGAAATGAAATTCTCTCGTAATCTTTTTGATATTTCCGTTTCAGGACATTTGAAACCTACGATGCATCAATATCTGCAATGGTATGTGTTTAACTTGTCATTACTTCATTTCCCTTCGCTCTTTATAGCGATGTAGATACTCGTGTGAAATGTATAATCGAATTAATCGGTTTCAAATGATTTCAATATTCGTATTATTAGTTCGAAATCGAGAAGGCCTATCTGCGCAGAATGATTTTTCGCTTCGGATTCGAACTCAGCTTGACCAATCAGTGAATTACTAACGAATATTATATTGTCTCCTTGATCCTAGTTAGGAATCCCTTGTCCGAATATTTTATTTCGAATCCGAGGATTTTAATAATCGGAACGTTCGAAGGATTTTGATACTCGCATTCATCGAGTATTTTAATTCGAACAAACACATCACTAGCTCTTTTAGTCACAACCATTCAGTTGATGTTAATGAAAGGATGTTCTGTAGAAGAATATTCAATTTTGTAAATTTATATTCTCAAAAGTTTGTTGAAAAAAAGATAAAATCAAATAATTGTAGATAAAATTTCGTATAGACTAACCTAACCTAAATATACTGTTAAGAAAACCAAAAGATTCATCCTCCAAATTCATACCCTCCAACCCCCCGCCCCTTTGGAGAGAAGAGGCAAAGCCCTAGTTTTACGTTAACTATGTAGATAGACTACTCATAATTTAAATACATAACATGTAAAACCATCAAATTTTATTAATTTCAATTCTTAGAATTGACTGAAATAAGAGTTTTTGAAAAATATAATTTTATGTACCCTACTTTCAAACAAATTTTAACTAATTACATGAAAAAACCAATCTAATTAAAATAATTCGGGACATCATTTTTATTAACACAAAACCTAAAAACTCCGCAAAAAAACCATTTTTGTCATTTTTTAACTCCAAGTTTTCATCCAAACAAACTTTGCTTGTTTCTGGAAAAATTAACTTTTTTATAGCTCTACAAGCTCAGGTACCATCTCAATTCACGAAAAACCTCATAGTAACCGAACAATTTGTGATTAAAGTTACATTGTTTTAAACATTTTAACCCCTTATGACAGGATCAATAATTTAAAATAGAATATATGTGATAAAATGTAACCAATTTTATCATATGCAAAGAATGATGTCTTAATAATTTTATTGTTAACTTAATTTATATTTTTCGTCTAATTACAAAAAAAAAAAAAAATGTTAACGTAAATTTTCATTTTTCAAAAATTTGTGTTTTGGTAAATTTTTATTAAAAAACCATATAATAGATATTTAATATCTAAAAAAATTAAGTAAAGTTTTTTTTCTGATTTGTCCGTTTTAAGGTCCCCAAATGCAAAAAGTAGTTTTTAGATTGATGTGTATCTGTCTTCAACCCAAACATGAGGCTTGATTACTGGGATTATTTTGGAAGTTACAATCTAAAGGTTTTAAATTTTATTAAATTTTATGAAATTGTTGAAACCAATTTGTTTTAAAAAAACTGAATTTTGAGTTTAGGTCATATCATAGTTTTATCCCTCAAATTTGAATTTCAATAATATATGCTTTTGTATATGAGTTTGTGTAAACGGTTTACGTGATGTTTGTTAATTTATAAATTAAAAGTACTAATCTTATGTTTATTGTTTCAGAGAAAATGCTAAAAGTCAAAACAGAAGCTGAAATGGAAAGTGAAGGGGAAGAAGTTCTGGACTTAAGTAGACCAATCACTTATACTCCCAATTTCTATCCACAATCTTATCAACTTGCGTTACAATACCAATTATCAAACACTCATATAATGGAAAATATGTATAATAATAATCCTGTTGAGTTATATACTGCTAATAACCAACTGCCTCAACAATCAACATCAGTGGCACTTACAAGAGGAGGTAGGCCTACAAGACCATTTAAAGCTTATCCTAAAGATCCTTTAGCATTCACATTTGGTAAAACTACAACAGAAGGACTTATAAATCAGGCTTCCACAGAAGCGTATCTAGAGTTCAGACAAAGAATGATGGAACAAGTTCAATCGGCGATAAATACAAAAATCAGAAGTCCATCAACATCATTGACAAGTTCAGAAACAGATGAAACCAAAGACAATAGAGATCCATCTTATATAGAAAGAAGGAAGAAAAATAATGAAGCTGCAAAAAGGTCGAGAGAATCTAGACGGAAGAAGGAAGATGAAATAGCTATTAGAGTTGCATTTTTAGAAAAAGAAAACATGGAGTTGAAATTGGAAGTTATTTATTCAAGGGATGAAACTGAAAAATACCATTATCTCGTTTACAATGCTTAGATTTTGTATTGATCAGTTAACCACACCTTTTTTCACTTTGTATATAAATTGATAAGTGATAAATTTATTTTAAGGTTGCTTACTATTTGTCTTAAATAATCAACACAAAAATATGTTTCCATCAAGTCTGCAGACACTCACCCCCTACTTTTTTGTGATTTAATTCTTCACATTGTTGTGTAATTTTGATCTAAAATCATTTATTTTATTTAAAACGTTGATTTGTCCTTCTTCCAACCCCTTGGTATATGGGCATATTTTAGCCATATCTCAAGATATTTTTTTTCCTTTTTTTTTATTAACTAATAATTTTATGAGGGTAGCTATTTTAATGATTTTGATAAAGTATTGCTCAAGTGTAGCCTCTAAGGATCGAAATAAAACATGTTGATCATCATTTCTCTAAAAATGTAGGTTAGTGAGTTATTGATTAAAAAATAAAAAATCTGCTATGGGGATGTTATACATAATGTAATGAATCAATATCAGCTCTACCAATTTCATTCAAATTTAAGTGAACTTTATTTCGTTTTGCAAATGGGTAAATAAGAAAGTTAGTGCAATGATGCACCATTTATTTTAACTTTGAACTAACTATTTTCTTTCTTGTATTGTTTTTAATAATGGATCACTATACACAGTTAAATATTTTAAAATGTTAACCATTTATTTGAATTATTATTGCTATTTAATCATTTTATAATGTTCGAAATCTGTGTTTTTAGTTTACAATACATTTTTGTTAGATTTTATAATAATTTAAGCAATAGTTTCAACTAATTGATCCTATTGAGAATATTAAACAGTTACTTGCCTTCATTTGATTAAGTGGTAAGAATTTGCAGGTAAAACAAGTTTTTGGGTATTAGTTTTAGTACTACATAAATACTAGGAGTAATAGTATTATATTAAAGTGTTTATTAAAACTCTTATGATGTTATCATAGGCCTAATATAATTAATACAACTATTATCACAAAGTTATCACTATTGTATTGGTATGGTGCCGATATCAATTTTCAATTAGATTCCATTTATTGGTCAAAAGAAGAACTAGTACTATATTTTATGTAAGATTTAATACTTTTACTAATAGGATGAGATGACAAGATTATTAGTTTAATATTGAAGCTGATAAATTTTCCTTTAATGTTATGTTACTAAGTCTTCAATCCTGAAGGAGCTGCAACCATCCTGCCTGAAAGTATTAACCTATATCTAATTTAAAATTGTTTCAGAAGTTAACTTCAGAAGTTAAATTGTTTGTTTAGTTTTATACGTAAATAAACATGTTAAAATCCAGTTTCTTCTGAAAATTGTTTTAATAATAATATGGTTAAGCTTAATCATAAATATGGTCATTTTAAATAACCTAACATTTTGAATTAACCTCTTATTTCAGACAGGTCTAAAAAGACCTATTTAGGCCTTTAAATTAAAAAATAAAAAATAAATTCAAAAATTTGTGATCAATATTATTTTATGTGAACATTTGTATCTTTAAAACATATGTTTGTGATTAACAACTTCTTTGTCTTGATTTTCTAACCTGTAAACTATTGTACTGATTTCTTCTTTTCATTCTAAACATTTTTATTTTAACCTAAAACTATTTACAAAAGTGTTACCTAAACCATTGGAGAGTCTGGTTAAAGTTTTAGTTATTAATTTAAAGATTGTGTTAAATCTTAGCTTTTAAAAATATTTAGTTAAGTTCATTTATGTTTTGTTTAATCTACCATTAATATGATTGCAACACTTTTTGACTAAGTTAGTATTACTCGTATATTAGTATTATTAAATGTTTTAAGTTTGTCTCTCTTTTTAATTTTTATAAGGAAAATTAAACCTATTGAATTGTATTGTTTTTATAAAATTGTATATATGTAAATAAAAGTTAAATTGATATGAATTGTATATTCGTGTATTATTTTTACTTATTACCTATTGATCTTTTTTGAAAAATGTATGGTGAAATTTTTAAATCGCATGTGAAATAATAATAATTTCAAATTCTTTATAACCAGATTTGTAGTTATTGTTAATAGCAGGAGTCAACCACTTTTGAGATACAATATGGTAAAATTTTATCATTTTCAAATTGCCTACTTTTAATTTTGTGAGGTGTTAACTATGATTGTGTTGTGGTTTGTGAGTATTGTAGTATGAAGAAAGAAAATAGATCTTCAAGAATTCATTAAATGAAAAGTGCAAAACAATCATGGTATAAAGATATAATAATTTGATCTTTGAAAGAAAATTAAAGTAATTTTTATCTGTTTTAAATATTCCTGTATTTATATAAATGTACTTATACAATATAAAGACGGATTTTTAAATGTTGAAATTAAAAATTAATATTTTTAATTAGTAATTTCACCAAATGTTATTGAATTAAATGTGGGATTATTTGTTTACAAAAAGTTTTCAATTTTTAATAATATATTACTTGTAGCTACCACACCAAATTCAAGGAACTAAAAAATAAATCAATTGTAATATGGGTCTCCTAAAAAATTTAAATGGTAACTGTAAAATTTAAAATTATGTACTGATTTTACTCATATTTTTTATTATTCTACTTAAAAATTTGTTATTAATTTTTGTCTTACTTAATTTTATAAAATCAAAATAGAGACCCTAATTGCAAAATTTTGATTACCTACAAATGTTTTTAAACACAGATTTCCTATGTTCTTTACTAGTTTTTGTCTGATTTGAGACAAATCAATTTTTTAAATTGCAACATAGTACGAGTATGATACTTAAATTTTACTCCAGTCTTGTAACTGTGATATTAATTACAATAAATAAATAAGGAGTTAATACAAAACAAATTTATTATTGTTCAGAATTATGGGAGTAATATAATGTAAGTATTAATGAAAATAAGCTGTCTACAATCCACCCATATGATATATTAACTCTTCTAATACTAAAGCCTGTAGGAACTTGAACATAGTCCATATATGTTTCATTAAAAAGTTGTGATTTATGTATGTTATAAATAAAATAAAACTGCCAATAAAATGTACTTAGTGATTTCATATGCATGATATTTTGATGCAGATATGGAAAACTGGAATGTAATTGAATTAGAATAACTACTGCTCTAAATTTCACAACTTATTTTAACCTATTGAAGCCAACACAGTTAAAATTTTGTTTTAAATGGTACCTCCAATACTTATTTCGGTTTGTTATTTATTAGTGTCGTTGGCTGCAAAAATCTATCATTTTATGCCATAGCTACAAGGAAAAGTTCTTTTACAACCTATGACTATTTTCAACAGTTTGTTAGACTTTGTTAATTTCCCTTACTTATTTGTCTATTTACCATAGGAATATTACAATAGCAAGTTTCATTGAAATGTGTTAAGTAGTTTTTTTAAAACACACAAAAGGGCGGACATGTGAAGAGACACCTGTGATAATTTTAGAGGAGTTTAGTTGAGCAGACACTATTTTTTCCCAAAGTACAAAAGAATTTTTATCTTCTAATTAGAAAGTTTAATTTTCATGAGTAAATATGAAAAAAGCATGCTAACTTCAATACTGGCCGTATTCAGGATGAAAACATACTTTGCTCTATATCTGATCTCAATCTGTGTTCCTTGTTATTATTAAATAATAAATACTTAAGCTGTCAAGAACAGTTCATTCACCTGTTTATCTTCGCCTAAGGCACAGAAAAAAAGTATATACGTTTGTTTATTTAGAGTTATTTTACTTTTTAAGTCACCATTAATAGGTAGTTTTCTGTCACACTTCAACCGATAACTCCAAAGATAACATTTTAGGAATAACAATAATCGATATATTTTACTTGTAAGCAAAGTGGTGATATTTTAAAAAAAATGTATATTTGTTCTTTTCTTGTAAAAATTACCCCACATTAAAAAAAAAGTATCTATTTTCACAGAACCTTGAGAAAAAACAATTCTATCAATTCCATTAGCTCCTACAGATTTGTTCAAATAGTCAGATGGAAGATAAGGAATTCGAAATAAAAATTTTAGAACCAGGGATCTCAAAATTAATATCAATATTTCTAATAAAATATATCATGACAATAGTATCTAAGTATATTAGATAAAAATGTAATCTGCAATGTAGCCCAACAGTCATTAGCCTTTAAAATGTAACTAACATTCGAGTTATCTGTACTGTCATTTGTGCTTAAACTGTCTTTTCTTTATTCAAGGAACAAATTGAAAATACTACTCTTTCACATTTCAATGAATACATCCAGAATATATAGGAAAATTTTAATATTTCAGAAAAATATACAAGAATAGTTTGCCTATTAAATGAACACTAGGCCAAGACATATATGGCCTAAGTTATATGTATTCATTATATTTTCTCAATCCACTGCATACTTTTCCCTCTAAACTATATTGGAATTAATGAAATATGAATATGTCTAAAATATTGTGGGACTGGCATTAAATTCAGATAATTAGACCTCATATACCCTTTCATTATCTTACCAAAACTACTTGTTATCATACAGATGTCAGCTAATCAGGGTAGGCCCTATATTGCAACTTCTCTACATTCAACGTTCATATCTTATTCTACTCTTACATTCACATGAGGGAACAAAATCTTCAGCTATTTCAATTGAAGCGAGGTAAGTTATCCCTTAATCGTAATCATAAGATGTCTGTTCGAAGGACAGTACCCTGTTAAAACACCAACCAACATTCTCAAACCCTTTCTTTTTAGCCTTGTAAAGCTACTTCTACCTTCATCTAATCGGTTGAAGAAGATCTTTGACATTCTGCAGTTCACTCTCTCTTTTGACCCAAGTCAAATTCCTGAGCCAGTTCCTAATCATTGCCCTACCTGCTTGTCTTGAAACTACCAATGTAGGTTCAGGATCTACAAAAGGAATGGATGAACTCTCCTTGCGTAACTCATCCACTATCTTAATACCTACAAATTTAACAACGCCCTGGTATCCAAATCAACTTCACCTCATTAAATAACCTGTAATAATTTTATTAACACACATTTTTACTCACTTATTAACAATGATGTCACCAAAAATTATGGAGTACTGCCTGGCTATCTGAATATACCTAACCTTCAATATATTGTTAATATTATTGCAGGTATTATTGCATATTGTATTGTACTTATGGTAACATTTCATTGGAGAAATAAAGTTTCTTTCTTTCTTTCCTTAACTTCACTCTTATATGAAGAGAATTCCTCCAGTCCTGTATAAAGCAGCATAGCACATGCCTGTTTTTGGAATCTGTAGTGAGTATTGGTATGACAGTCCAAAGGAATTGTGGATCCACATCTATTTTCCTATTAGTATTTTCCTATATACTTTTGGGTTAGATTCCTCTCTATCATCTTTCACATCAGATCTCTTATAACCAACTCTTGTTCTTTCCAACCCTGACACAATACAAGGGCTAGGAGTTTATATTTTGTGTTTCCCTCAAAGGCTTACTCATAGTATGTACAGGTGTAGTGACTCCAAGAAACTCTAGCTAGATCAACATCTTTCTTCATGAAATCTTGGGTTGGTCTCTCTCATCTTTCCTATCAAGTCTCTCTTAACCAACTCTTGCTCTCTTCCTACCCTGACACAATTAGAATATTCGAGACCTAGGAGTTTTTGATTTATTTTATTTTCTTCTTCTTTTACTTTTTTTACGGTCATAATGACCAAGAAGTTTTTGCCTTTAGACAAGAAAAAAATGTATTATCTCTTCTTCCTATTTTTATAAGACATGCTGACACAGAGATTTTTTGCCTTAAAACAACTAGAGAAAAAACACGAAACATAACTACCCAGCAGATATAAACTCTAGAGATCCAGTTCCTTGACAAATAAATAATCTTCTGTAAATATTTAAAAAAACCAATATTTATGAAACAGCAAACATTTCATGCAAATTGCTTATTAAGAAATTTTTTAAGTTTGAGATTATACTTGCAGATCTTGACATTTATTTGTTTAAATCATAGAAACAAGTTAATAGGTGACATTAATATTTTATGCCCCCAAAACTCTAAAAATAACAATAATGAATTTAAAATTATATCTTTGAATAAATGGTAATTTTGATTACCTATATTATATCATGTGAATGATGTATAATAAGACATAACATTAATTATAAATTACTTATTATAAGTAATATTACTCATATTACTTATTATTTATAATTTTAGAAACCAAGCGTTAAATTAATTTTATATGGGATAGTATTTTCTACTCAAATTTCTTCACAATTTTTCTAATTGTGCTCTTTAATAGACTGCTCTTTTTTAAAATAATTTATTATAATAATTTAGGCAGTTTTACAAATTTGAAAACTAAATTTAATAATAATAAATGGATGAGTATAATTTAAGATAGCAAAAGTGATATTTTGCAGCAAAAGTTAAATCTTATGTGTTGAAGAGCCATCTTTTTAATGAAGACATTAGTTTCTTCAAAAACGGACATAAATACAAGAAATATGGAGTAAAACATACCTGTTCATATTAAAAGTTTACATATATAATGCCGCTGCTATTAAAAAACTCACATCTGGATATCTAGCTAATCAGAAGCTGTATATTGCTCACTTAACCAGATAAATTTTAATGACTGCTGTATTAATGTTTGTTTAGGTGTGTTGTAAACCGTAGTTATATTTACTCTTTTAAACATTATTAGATTGAGCAATTGTCAATTTTAATAATTTAAAATAGAAGCAAATATTTCTTCTGTACCTTCTAACAGGGCTTGGAAGAAAGTGGTAAGCCCACATAACTGGAAAATTAACATGGAAAAATGACAAAGGTAAGCTAAAGTGTAACTTTGAGTTTAGATGTTTTTTATTAATTATTGAAATTACAAAACTAATATAGATTTATTTTTCAACAGTGTGTTATTATTATTAGAGTGATGATAATATTATTTTATGATATAATATATTAAAAATGACCCTACACATGGCAAGTTAACATTCATTAGATTATATAGTATTAGTTATTTTACCAATATCAAAGGTTTGATTGAGTGTTGCAAAGATCTTGCCTTAGTAAATCAATTCTACTCATTATTCATAATCTGGGTGTGAATTCTAGTGTGTCTCTATGACACCCTTCACTTACCTAACCTCAATTGTTTTTAAACTACATTATAAAGGTTCAACTTAAATATTTTAATAAGATAACTTTGTATACCAACAGTTTAATTAGTTACTTTTTGTATCACAGGTATTCTATTAAAGGTCTGCCGAATTACCCAACATGCTAACACAGAGACAGGTACCAATTTACACTGCTTCTATGCATGACATAAAAAGTTTTCACAAGTCTTTTTTTTTCTACCAGAAAAAGGCAACCAAGATTCCTTCATTTTAAAACACTGCTGTGCTCATCCACCAAACCCAAAAAAAAAATTGAAAACTTACAAAAGCCTAAGTCAATAATGAATGTTTAAATATGAAGCTGGAATAAACTTGACAGTGTGTAAGGAACACATTTTTTAATGTTTTACAAATTAATTAAAAAGCATAGAATAATAAAATTGGTGTTTTTAAATACTTAAAAAAAGGGACAAACCTTGTTCCAGTAGAAACTAGAGGGGGGGGATCATAAACAAAACAAAATATGGTCCTAAACAAAAATCTGTTATTGATTTCATTTCGTCATTTAAAGCTAATGAGTCAAGTCGTATTATGGGCGAAACAAAAGTACGAAGGTCTATTTACCTTCAGAACTCAATGTAAAGAAAATGTGGCGAATGTATTTATTGGGATATAATGAAGACATTCACTTATCGTTAAATTTATTTCCTAAAATATTTTGTTCAAATTTCAATATAAGCTTTGCAACACCTGCAGTAGAGGAATACAGTACACGTTTAAGCTTACAACATAAAATATATTTTGAAGAAAATGATCAGGAAAAGAATGAAGTTAAACTTAAGTTAAAGTGTCACAAAAGAGAAACTAATTTTTTTCTTTGATCACTAGAAACAAAAACCAGACCATTGTTATCTTTTATCATTTGACTGCCAGAAAAACCTTGTACTCCCGAAAGTTTCTGATCAGTCAGTGTATTATAAACATCAATTTTATTGCTACAACTCATCAGTTGTAATGGGAATTTCTTGAGAATCCCTTTCACTAGAAATGTATCTGTTTGTTCATGGAGTGAATGAAGATGAAACTAAGAAATCTTCCATAGAGGTGGCGACTAAAATTTTTCATGAATTAAAAAGTTTTGATTTCAGAAATTTCACATCCATCCCTTTAGTGGCAGATGGATGTGCCAGACAAAATAAAAATATAAATGCCTTGTGCATGTGTATGTCTTGGATGATTAGAAAATCACCCGGCCAGATAAAAAAATATAGAAATTCGTTTTTGCTATCAGATAGGGTATTCGGTTTAATCAAAAGAGACGTTAAAAGGAAACCAACAATAATACAGAAAGTGGAATACCATGCATTATAAAGAAAACATGGAAAGCTTAAAGTTATTGGTTAAGACTAGGTAGTTTATGACCTGAAGAAAGAGGCATGAAAACAGCTTTACACATCCACTTCCGTATTTCTCAATGTAAAAGAATTAATATTAGAAAAACCAAAATGGATAACTTAACCCTTAGGGATGAATTATCATAAGATTTAAATGCTGCTGATAAAAGAATAATTTTCAAGTTGAATCACCGAGCTCAAGATATCATATCTATTTTCAGTATTGAGGCAAGTTTAGGAATAATTTAATAGAACTCTTGTAATTGTTATAATAACAACAGATAAGTAGTAATGAACACTTTATCAACCTGATGAGATTCCTATTGGAGTGAGGATCAAAAGAGAAAAATGTTCATATGTGAACTAACTGCTAATAAAACATTTTGGAAATAACTGGAAATCTCTGCATAATTTACAGTGGTACAAACGAGTTATTGAAGAGCAAAGCAATGGCAGTAATGGAATGGATGAGACACAGTATGAATGTGAATGTATCGATGTGTCTGAAGCTGATCATGACGAACTTTTTAGTTTTTATGAACTTAAACTGAAATATTTTGACATTTCAAAGTATTCAGTATCAATATTTTGTGAATTATTATTATTATTTTGTGTATTTTATATATCTAGTATTTTTTAATTTTATTTGTATTACATCAATATCGTTCTTTATCGTAATAAAAACTAAAACTTGTGAATATTGGTTTGTTTTTAAAGCTGAATATTGTCCCTTTCAAAAACAAAATACTGATGCTAGGTATGTTTCAAAAATGACAACTCCCTGAGTGCATTTCAAAAGTGGATTTAACGCATTTTTTTAAAATAAATACATAATAAAATGATGTTGGAGAGAAGTTATTTCAATTTATGGTCATAAAAACTAAATTATATGACAGAAAACCACAATCACGCAGTCCTAATAACACAAATATAACTATTGTGGCCCACTGACCAATATGCTCCATGGCAGATGTCTGTTTTTGAAACCACACTACTCATTTATGTCTTAGAGAAACAAATACAGAAGGGTCCCACCTCCTCTCCTTAATATACCAGATAGGAGTCAAGAGAACCTGATGATCCCAACTTCTTCCCTAATAAAGTAATTTATATATTATCATAAAATTATGTGTCTTAATGACATTTATTTGAGATTATGGTACCATACTAGTATGTGTTATTTAATTTTTTTCTTTAAAAAAAATTTAATCACATGAATCCTGAACAAATAACTTTAATAATTTTCTACTGATAATAGTAATTCTTGATAAAGGAAGTATTACAAATCTTTTAATTTATCTATATATTATTTTGTTGTGCTGTGGGGAAGATGGGCTTCATTGATAGGACAATATTGTTGTTGAAAAATTAATAATTAATGAAAATAAATTATTTACTTGAAAATTATACAATGTCTCAAAATTCACCAATATTATTGTAATATATAGTTTTGCCAATAGTGTAGTTACTGTAGTCGTTAACTCTGATTAACATTACACTCAGAATTAGTCAGAATGGGGTTAGTAGTTCAATTAGTGGTGAATCGTAGCGCTAGTGAAATAAAAGATTGAATCTAATACATGGAATCTATGCTCTGGAAAGTAGAATACTTTGTTATTTAAAAATAATTTTTATTTTCCAAATGTTATAATTATATGAACACAAAAAGATATCTATTCCAAATTAAGAGTATCTGTGTTTATTTGTGGCTATTAATAATTTCTTACAATGAATATATTATATGAAGTCCTAGAAAACTGTCACCCATACTACAACTAATATTGGTGACATTTTAAGAAATGAGGTATGATTTCGTCACACACAATGTGTAATAAATTATGTATTAAAACTTCTTTTGTGTATTTAATTTGGAATAACAAAGTTACTTATAGAAAATACAAGATATGTGTGAGTCTACTTCATTAGGAGTAGGAAGGAAAAAAAATACTGTTACTGTTATTAGTGTATCTACTATTTGTTTATTCGGAAATAGATTCATCACTTATTTATTAATTATCAGATCTCAATAAATTAGACAGGACATTATTTCAATTATTATTAGAAGAACGAAGTTTTATGTATTTTTATTTATTTTTTGTATGTTGTTCTTGGTACAATATTGAGATTCATTCGGACAACTTCGGTTGCTAAAACGAATTTGTTATGTTCAGAATATAGAATTTGTTAATAACTGAGCCTACATCTGTATCCGTTTCCTTTTTGTAATTGTAAAGTTGGACTGTTCATCTAGGTGAGTGCCGTGAGTGCGATTATTTTGTTATAAAATAATTATTTATAAGAAATATCGGTGTTATAGGGTATGCGTGTTAATATTATACTCATATATTTATAACCTCTGCTGTTCATTTGAATATTATGATTCAGTTGAGAAGTTTCAAAATTGTTTAAGAAAAATGATAAATCCCACGTGGAAGGGCAGAATAGGATTCTTGTAGGCCTAAAAAGGTTCTAAGTAGGAAAAGTCGTAGGCATTTTATTTTATTCCGTGGATATTAATTGTCTCAATAATATTCAGGACTTCTTTGATGCTGTTATTTATAATTTTGGTTTTTGTTTGGAACTAGCAACTACCTGGCTTATAAACAGCGTCTAAAAATTCATAACCCTCTTTAGGCTATTCTTTCCGATCTTATCTACACTTTAGCATTTGGCTTGTTAACAGTAAATCCTATTACTAAGCCTAGGTTAAGATGTTTATTTATAAATACACTTTGCCTGGTTATTACTTCATATGTTATGTTACTTTAGTAGAGGCTGGTTTCATAGTTCTCGAGCACATGCATAATTGGCCTAAGTTTGACATATGTCATAAAGGTAAATATGGTGTTGAATATTTGCTTCTATTTTGTGAAATCAATAAATATGTACCTTATCTACAATTTACTCCCTACTGATTATGGCATTTGTCTCGACATCATTTTCAGTGCACCAAATACATTATTTAAGTAAAAAAATAAAAAAATTAAACAAGGGGATTTTGCTTTGAAGACAAGGGAATCCTGCTTTGGTTATGTTAGTACAGGCGGACATCAATAACCTATTTACCTCTTCATGACCCACTGAATCTGTGAGCCCTTCATCTTGATGTTGTAATCATATCTCTGTATATATATTTTGTTTTATTAGGTCAAGTGACCTTCACATAACTTTTGTATGCCTAAAAATTCGTTTAAAACTATTTATATTTTGCTAATCAAATGTACTGAATATTATTGGACAGTCACATGAAAATTCATTCTCGATGTATTGGGCAATCTAAATAAATGCAGGCCTGCATTAACTACAGCAAAGTACAATCCATACTTTCATACTTATTTATTAATTTCCTACATGAATAATGTATTTGGTGCATTGAAAATGGTATTAGCACAATTGTCATAATCACTAAGATGTGAATTGTACATAATAAGGTACGTATTTAACGATTTCACAAAATAGAAGCAAATATTCAACACGTATGCTACAATGCATATTTACTGAAAAATTATAAAATTGTAACTATTTACCGTATATTCAAACAATTTTATCATTTTTTATGCTGGAAGTTACTTTTCAAGTAACAAAATGGATTTCTTCATTACTGTAAAATAACAAATTGAAATCTATGAAATCCAGCTGTAGGCCTAGTTAGGTTAAATCTAGGTTTGGTTAGTTTACTGTGAATGCAATTCCAGCTCTGATTACTAAAGCCTATGTTAATATTTATGACTATGTTTCTAAAGTTAGTGAATGTGTCTCGCTCGATGTTTATCATTAAAACATCTCTCTCTCTCTCTCTCTAGCTAAAAAATATTTATTCTATAAGGTCTGGCTATGATGACCATACACACACACTATATCTGTCTGTCACATCTCCAAACCTATTTCTCAATTTTTAATCATATTTTTAGGCCTAACGTCATAATATTAAACTGTAGCCTAATGTGCTTGCATCATATGGTAAGCCTAATTCTTTACTGTAGTGTCCCAATTTTGATTTTTTTTCCTTTGTTATTTTTGTACTAGGTTATATAGCCTATCTGTCACCATAAGAATAGTAACTTTTTTTTGTGAGCAAAAATGTTTTTCACTTTTAAATTGACGTAGGCTATTTCAATGATGTATTTTTAGGTTAAGTATACATGGCAAACTCAATGTTACGACTGATCATCAAAGTCAAGCAACATTGAGCGTGGTTATTACTTAGATGAGTGACCGCTTGTAAACATCACATGCAAAATTTCAGTTGGATTCATTGTTGTTCAAACCATTGAACAGTCAACATGGAGTGTGAATTATATTTGTTAGATTTCGGTAATTTCAATGATTTACAAAATCAAGACTTTTATGTTCATCACAATATTGTAAATAGAAAATATGTCCTACAGGTATAATGCTTAGGGGGTTATATAGGTTTATTTACGCTTACTCGGAGGTCAAGTAAGGTGGCTATATATAGCTACCTTACTTGATCTTGTAATATCGGGTAAAAACAATACCCGATCACCGAACTCAAGCAACATTTAGCATGGTTATAGGTTTACCACTTAGAAAACTACCGTGCCCCGGTTGTGTCTCACGCAGGTAGAACTGTGGTGGGAGATGAAGAGCCCGAGTTAGGCCAGACATACCCTGCCGCTGCTTCATTGCATAGGGCTTAATATTTTCTTTTTCAAACTTACTACAGCACCTAAAAAACTGAATGTGTATTGTTTAAATGTTCCTGACAACTACAATTAGTAAATTTAAATATTTTATAAAGTAAAAGACATAAAAAGACATTAAATTATAGGTTTTAAATTGCTTTATATTATGGCAAAAATGTAACATTTATCCCCACCGCCGTTCCAGTCCCCTCAAGGCCATCGGATCTACATGCATGTGCCAATCACTCTTGAGATGACATTTTTGCGCAGGTTTCTTTGTGTCTGGTAGGCCTATAGTATAGTATTTGTATACGAGACCGTTTGGGAACAACCATGTGAAAAATTCACTTGGTATTAGTGTTGTCATATCGTACTTAGGTTTATTTACAAGTAGGTCAAGGAAGGTGACTTATCTTACTTGTCTTTGTAAGGTAAAAAACACTATTTGTGTACATAAAGGTGATTGCTAATTTTTGAGATTTTTTTTTTTTATAGTTTACTACATACCGTACTTCTTAAGATTAAGTATGTTTTCAGTGCAGAAGTCACTTTTTTCACTGAGAAACCAATATCTAAAAACTACCAAATCGATCCCATATTTAGCTGTCATTGAACGTGGCAATGTTTCCCCCCCCCCATCAAAAATTTCTGTAATGTCATGTATACCTTATAAGCTATTGATACCGTAAAAACCAAGACAAGAAAAACTTGTCAAAATAATATTTTTAGTTCTTTCATAACCAAAAACCCCATTTTTTTTTTACTTTTCTATATTTTAATATGTTAGGTACTGCATTTGAATTTTGACATTTTATGGTTTTGATAATATTATTTAACCAGTTCCATATTATCCTAATTCTGTGCTACCATAATTCTTGTACTGTAGAAATTTATTTTCACTTATACTAGACTGTTAGATTATCTTCGATAATGGTTATTGTAATGGTATCTTATCAAGATGACTACAAAATTTTGAACTCCTTGGATAAAAAAGTCCCAAACCAGTCTTATTTTATGTCTCGATGTTGCTGGTAGTAATATGGAAAGTATAGCCTATATTGAAATTGCTTTTCATTTTGCTGTTCAACAAATTCTTCTAATTATGTGTTAAAATCATTATTTCAATTTAAAATAAGTTAACAGTTCACGAGAGTAGTGTACGATAAGAATATAAGTTAAACTTGCTATGCAGGAATAAATTTGATATATGCGGGTGCTACATTGCAGCGAGTTGCCAAATTAAATTAAGCTCTAAATTAGTGAAGGATGTTAATCATAGTTGAAAATTAATACTCGACAAAAAATAAATTTAATCTACCTATACTGCCTGCTAATTTGGGTACTAACTTATATCTAAAACAACTTTCTTCACAAACATAATCTTGTATAGGCTATGTATTTTCTTTTCATTTTGCTGTTAGTTAATAATTATTTTCTTCCATATTTTCTACAGGTAAGCCAAGATGACGAACTCCAAAGGTTATCGCCGAGGAACTCGAGATCTCTTCTCAAGAAAGTTCCGTAGACATGGAGTTATTCCATTGTCCACATATATGAAAGTGTACAAAGTTGGAGATATCGTAGACATAAAGGTAACTTTGTTTAAAATATATTTTCATTAATCTTCTGATAAGCCTTTCCCATTGTATTTTGAACATATGTCTACTAAAGTAAAATAGCATTTCATAGTCAAAGCCGGTAAATAATAATAACCGATATTATATTTTATTTATCAGATTTTCCCGTAGTGTTAAATAATCTAACCTAACCTATGTTTTATTTTTTTCTTCTGTAATTATATAATTTTGTAAGTGTGATTTATTAGTCAGTAAAAATGAAAGTTTTAAATTTCTAAATATTTGTAATTTTGCTGTTAATAAAAGAAAAGATTAATAACCTAAAGGATTTTCAATGATTTAAAAAAAAATTGATTTAGGTTTAGGGGGCTTAGTAATGTTGGTTAAGATTAATTTTGAACTTTGACCCTTTCAAATACAGTTTGACCTACTAATTTGTTATAAGAAAAATAAATAAGAGACAGGCCTCCTGTTTCTAAAGTATCTTCCGACTGTACCTGGATTTTCTCCAATTACATATACACAAAGCCTAAAATGGCAGAATATATTCATCACGCCAACTTTCTAGTTTTAAATCAGGAGTCCAATATTTTTAAATGAATGTGGATGCTGTTATAAATTTAAATATTTTAAGGTCGGCTCAAGTCATTTTTATCAAATTTTGGAGATAAAGATTTATGGCCTTGGTCTAATATTTCACATCTCATATGGATTTTCAAGTACAATAAACTCTATGGCTTGATGTCATACACAATTTTTATTTCATGAAGCCAAAATATTTAATTGTGTGATTAGTGAAGCTTGAAAGTTAAACTTCAAAATAAATTAAAATTGCAAATATACAAATTAATTGTATTTTAATGTTTAGGGAAACGGAGCTGTACAGAAGGGTATGCCCTACAAAGTTTATCACGGCAAGACTGGACGTGTCTACAATGTAACTCCACGCGCTCTTGGTGTAATCGTAAATAAGAGAGTGCGAGGATACATCATCCCCAAGAGGTAAATAAACCTTGTAAAATAATATTAAGACAAAGAATTTATAAAACAATAATATTAAAATAAAAGAAGATTTACTAAAGACTTAATTAAATATAAAATAGTTGTGGGGATTTTTGAATTATTAGAAGAAACAAGACAGGAGTGATATTAAATAGTATTGAAGTGAAAAAGTTTTAGAGATTTAGTGATAGTAGTCTTGAGTTTTTCTGTACGAAGCCTATAAAAGAAAAAAAACTATGTAGGCCCTCAGCATCAAACAAACAAATTGTTCCCAAATCAAAACAAATTGTTCCCTCAGCATCAATTATAGTCGTTTTTAGTTGCTTATGATTTTCATGGGATATAGCAAGTTGTTTGGTGAATTTGTGTTGTTTGTGTTTATAATAATGATAAAAATTTGCCCTTTCGCACTGAATGTCTTTGATTGTATTCTATGATCTGAATGTACTCAAGCATTTTAAAAGATAGTTCACGAGGAGTGTATTTAATATTTAACACCTCCTAAAGATTCCATATAATGAGGTTTTAAAAATAATGAAATATAACCAGGCGTTACTTGCAATCTTAATCTTATCATTGTTGTTAAACCAACCGTTGATATTATTTGGAATTTTCTATGGTGGCAAACCATTTTTAAGCGTTTTGTGCTTAAGCATATTTTAAAAATTTGTAAGAAATTGAAAATCTATTCAAAGTATAACATTTGGCATTTTTCGTAATGAAATGTAGAATCTAGATATGTTCTAAAAAATTATTAAATAAATTTGTTTCATAGCTAGAACCGAACCGATGAGCGACATGTCTCGACAGGTTAACGGCTGGCCGAGCAGTAGAAATCACTTTTTTTTAATAATTCAACTTTTACCCTAATAAAAATCATTGTACCATAACTATATTTAGGCCATTTTAAAGCTAATGATCCATAGGTGCATAATCATGCAATCAAAATACCATAAAACATTATAAATAATATTTAATCGAAGTTAAGAATACACTGATGAATATACATAGCGAAATTTTGTAATAAGCTATACATAGAGAATAATAAGCTATACTTTATAAGGCTTATGTGGAAAATATAAGTTCTACAGAAAAATTATTGAAAAATTGTGTAAACTGTGAAAACCGGCAACAATGTTATAGGCCCTACTGTGTGTATATATATAGGTTAGAATTTAATAGGGCACATAGACTATTAGATTGGTTAGATTTTGTATGGACAGGAGACAGGTTTACCTTGGAAAATGGTCCTTGATATTATACCTAATAGTACATAAGTAAAAAACATACAAAAAACACTAAAGTTTTGAAATATTTCGTAAACACTTAAAATATATATATAGGCTATATATATAAAAATTTAACATAATATTACTTATAAAACATTATGAAATAATTATAAAGATTTATATCCATGGGCAGAAAGAGCACTTATCCGTAAAAACTTATAAAATTTTCCTAAAACTTCTCACACTTTTCCCAAACAACAGAACACTCTTTATTTTACAGCTATCAAAACTTTAAAATTAACTAATATGCTATCATTATAAAATAAATACAAAACACTAATATTACAAACAGTAAAAACCCATACACTATCACGAAATAAACATCAGGTGCAAAACAATTGGAAATAGCGTCATTTACTGCATTTCAGTTGCTTTGTCAACTAAATTGTTAATATTCTATCCTTGAAATGAAAAGTATTGATTTTTAGTTTTACAATGAATGTAAAACTATCAAGATTTATCAATATTTAGGCGTAGTAATATTGATATTGAAGTAATTGATGTTTTTGAAGGTTGCTAAGCGACATTTGCCAGCTCTAGGGTGAATTTCTAACATACATTGTAATTTCCAAAAATGTTGGAAGTGCTGAAACACTTGACCATCATCATTTTTCAGTTGTTGTATATATATATATATATATATATATATATATATATATATATATATATATATATATATATATACAAAAATCTATTATAAAGTTGTTATAATAATAAAAAAAAAAATTTCACTAGATAGCTCTACTAATTTCATTCAAATTATGGTGAAATAGAAGATGAATGACCCAAAACCGTGTGTGAAATTGTAAACACTAGGAAATTACCGTTCAGAAATAAGTTCTAAAAACAAACATTGATTTTGTTGTATAATAATTTACACTTAATATGAGTTTAACCCTTACAACTATCATGATGATACTGGAAGACCCTCTAGATCTCTTTTTTTCCTTTTTTTTTTACGAAGAATATACATAATTTAAGGCTTAAAGGTCTGTATATTTGTTGTCTAATCTAAACAAAAGATTTTTAGTTAATTTTTTATTAATTACTGCTGTAAATGTTCTGAAGACTAAAAAAGAACAAAACACTGGGACTGGTTAGGCCAACTAGATTATAACCAATGTAGATTTGAAGATATTTATAGGCCTAACCTCACTTGTACATAAACAGCCTACTATATTTAGGCTACATTAGAACTATCTGAATTACTTTCTGTTATATTTACTTTTTCAGTTTCATCACAAGGAATTATATTTACATTACACTCATCGCAATAAGGTTTTTATCATCTATACTTCATTTATTTCATCTCCCGAATTGAATTTTTTTCTCCCACTAAATATAGACTCATCTGAAATTTTATTGATAAAATGATTGATTTCTTTATCGCATATTATATCACCCCCTACTTCTAAAAAAGGGATAAAAGTCAAATCAGCTGAGATGCTACAAATGCCATTCAAATATACTAGAAATAAAATCATGTAACAAACTTTACAAAATTCCAAAGGTTAGTAAAAACATAGAATACACAACAATGTCTCACAAAGTCGAAATAACATAATATAGAATGAGTAATAGGCCAAAGATACATAGTAATCTGTGATGTCAGTTCTCAGCTGGCTTACGATAGCAATGAGCAGACAGCTGACATGAGAGTTTTAAGGGTTAAGCCGCATGCTTACACCTTATTTAAATATTATTAACAATACTCTATAAAATCTAACTCTGTTCATTGTTGATTTTTACTCTTTTAACGACAGTTACTGAATTTAACACTCCAAGTGTTTATAGTGATGATTAATATTTATTAATGTCTTCTTTTCCCGACTGAGAATTAAACTGATGTTTTATATTTTCTGAATAAACACTCTGGAACCGTTACATGCTATGAACAATTTTACTCTGATGTAACCAATTTTACGATAGGCTATATCATTTGGATCAATTTTATTATTATTTTTTTTTTACAAAGACAAATATTAGAAGTGTTACATTTAAAGTTTATAGAAACAAAAGGTTCAAAAACACCTTGTTTTCTTATCACAACACGTGCTCAACAGTAATGTGTAAGAGTTTAATATAAGTTGAATAAAATTATCAATTATATTGGTTTTGGTAGCTGTTTTGGTAAATGTAGCTGTTTGATAGCAATAATTATAAATTGTGAATTATATTATATATTGTAGTTTTTTTTTCTCCTATTATTGTGTGTATTATGATGATACAAAATTTGCCCTTTTGCACTGAATACCTTTGATTGTATTCAACGATCTGAATATACGCACACATATGAAAACAAAAAAGCTGATTCCAGTTTTCTTTATTGAATTAAAACAGAACTTTTGATAAGGAAACTTCACTTGTAAAAATAAGAAATCAAAATGTTATTCTTCTAAAACTATTTTTTCTAAAGTAAAATCATTATTGTTGCTAAGCAACTGCCTCATTTTCATTGTTGGTTGCAAACATGGTATTTTTGCAAAATGATGTTGGAAGTTGTTTTGAACTATTTCCTTTCTTGATTTATTCCTATCTTTTGCACTTTTGCTTTGATGGAGTTTTCCGATTCTTTTATTTATTTATTTTTTTTCCCAATCAAAACATAAATCACTAGTGAATTTTTTATTACCGGAAATTGGCAGTTTAAGTGTGGAATATTGAATGAAATTTAGTGAAACGGGTATATAATTTAATTGGCCTGGGAAAAAAATGTTTAAATCCTTTTTTTGGGTTGATTTTTGATGAATTTTACTTACATAGTATTAACCACATTTAAGCTCCTGTATTGACTAATAAGAGGTTTTCTAGGTTCAATGTATGTAGTGTTTGAAATTTACATAGTTGACCCACCTTCACGAGAAAAATTGAAAGCTACTCTTGTAGCTACGTTTGCTACAAAAATTTGTTATTAAATTATTAGTGAACTCTAACCAAAGCTAACCACGTATAATCTAATTAAATAATATATCCTGTGTAGCAGGTTTTCATCAACCAGAGAATAATTTGATAGTTCAATATTATTATTTCCAAGTGTTTATACTGATGATTAATATTTATTAATGTCTTCTTTTCCCGACTGATAATCTGATGTCAAATATTATCTGAATGAACACTTTGGAAAAGCTTTATATTGTTATAAACAATTATTGTGTTGTGGTGAAGCAGTTAAACAATTCAAAACTATCTTTAGAAATATTTTTATTTTACAACTTTATCCTTTTTTCTTTTTTCAACCCATACAACTATTTTAATATCATACAAGTTTAGAAAGTTTGATTTGGTGTCTAGTTGATGATAATAATTTCTGGAAAAAAAAAATTGTTATTTTATTAATTGGAAAACCTTCCCTATTTATTACCATTATTATATTTATGAAAGTTATGTTTGCTTTATGTACAATGATGATAGCAAAATTTGCCCTTTTGCACTGAATATTTTTGATTGTATTCAACAATCTGATTGCCCAACAAGCATATGAATCTCAAATCAAATGTGTGTAAGACACGTTATTTATTGACAAGACCCAAGAGGAAGATTGACCTTTAATTACAAGAAGTAATTTAACAAAAGGGGGGAAAATATGGATTTTTGGCCTAAACTAAATCTTCTACCAATAATTATATCAATTAAGAAGATAATATCTGGTTTTACTTTATTTGTTGCAGAATTAAAATGGTTCTTTGTGTTATTAATAATGTTAAAGTTTTATTCTCATTGGATGAATTACATTGATCATAAACAATAATCTGAAAGAACACAGGAAATATAAAATAATAAATAAAACACAACATATCAGAAGGAACAGTTCCTTGTCATGTTTATTTTTAAAATAGCTGTATATATCTGGTTTTATATTATTTGTTTCAAAATAGAAAGGGTTATCTTTGCACTCTTAATGACGTTTAAAGTTTTTTTATCATTGTTGCTGAATAACATTGATAAACAATAATCTGAAAAGACACAGGAAATATAATTCAAACATTTATTATTTTGTTAATAGGAAAAACTTCTCTCTTTAATATTTATATTTTTTATGAAACTTATGTGTGTTGCTACAATGATGATAAAAATTTGCCCTTTTGCACTGAATATCTTTGATTGTATTCAACAATCTGATTGCACACATGCACATGAATCTCAAAAGAAAATGTGTATAAGACACATTCTTTACTGACAAGATACATGAGGAAGATTGACCTTTAATTACAAGATGTAATTTAACAACAAGGAAAAAAATATGGATTTTGCACTGAACTGAATCTTCTACCAATAATTATATCAATTAAGAAGAAAATATCTGGTTTTATTTTATTTGTTGCAGAATTAAAATGTGTTTCTTTGTGTTCTTAATGATGTTAAAAGTTTTATCCTCTCTCCTGATGAATTGCATTGATCATAAACAATGATCTGAAAGAATACATGAAATATAAAATAATAAATAGAACACTTAACATATCAGAAGGAACAGTTCCTTGTCATGTTTATTTTTAAAGTAGCTGCAGCAATTAAGAAGTTTATTCCAGATGTTGATTAGATATTGTAGACTGTTATTTCATTTTATAAGTTGGTAATACTAAATAAATTAAATATTTTAACCAACTGTCTGTAAATGTGTTATTGTTTGTATTACTCTCAGCGGGTCATTTTAATGAGTATAGGCTTGGCAATACTGAGGGAAGGTAGCTGGATCTACATTTCCCCATGTAGTCTTGGGTTAGATCCCTCTCATCCATCTGTCCTATCATCTCCTTATAATATTAAAGTTTTCAAAAGCGAGGGTGTCTTTATTTTTTGTTTCTTCCATTTGTTTTAAGTAAGGTGATGATGGCCGATTGGTTTTTTTTCTGGTTTTATATTATTTCTTTCAAAATAATAAGGTATTTCTTTGCGCTCTTAATGGTGTTTAAAGTATTTTTCTCATACTTTGTTGCTGAATAATATTGATAAACAATAATCTGAAAGAATACAAGATATGTACATCGTTTATTATTTTGTTAATAGGAAAAACTTCTCTCTTTAATATTTATATTTTTTAAGAAACTTATGTGTGTTGCTACAATGATGATAAAAGTTTGCCCTTTTGCACTGAATATCTTTGATTGTGCTCAACAATCTGATGGCACACATGCATATGAATCTCAAAAGAAAATATGTGTAAGACACGTTATTTATTGACAAGACCCAAGAGGAAGATTGACTTTTTTTTATTACAAGAAGTAATTTAACAACAAGGGAAAAAATGGATTTTGCACTGAACTGAATCTTCTACCAATAATTATATCAATAAAGAAGAAAATATCTGATTTTACTTTATTTGTTGGAGATAAAAATGTGGTTCTTTGTGTTCTTAACGATGTTAAAAATTTTGTAATCAATGGCTGAATTACATTGATCATAAACAATAATCTGAAAGAACACAGGAAATATAAAATAATAAATAAAACACAACATATTTTATCAGAAGGAATGTTGGTGGATCTACATTTTTTCATGTAGTCTTGGGTTAGACCCCCTTGTTATTTTCTGAACCTTACAATATTAAAGTTTTCAAAAGCGAATCTGTTTTTATTTTTGTTTCTTCCATTTGTTTTATGTAAGAGGATGATGGCTGAGAGGTTTTTCCCCCTTTAAACAACAAGATAATAATATATACAGTTTCTTGGTTATAACAAGATTCAAGGGGTTGATCAAATATCCTCGTCATGGCCGAGTGCTCGGTACTTCCGAGTTGCCTCCTCGTAACGGAAAATTTTGATGCCGTCATAATCTAATACAAAAAAATACATACCATATGCCAAAGAAGAAGCTGTTATGAAATTAAATTGAATTAGAAATTAAAAAAGTAAAATTAAAACGAATAAAAAAAAATGTAAAAGTGTTGGTGAAACTTACCAAAGTCATCGAGGAAAATGTTATAAACACAACAAAAAAAGTTCTGTCACACGCTTTTGGTTACCAACTTCTTTTATTAAATATAAAAAATCATTCTAATATAGCCTACATACTGTATTTTTCTTTATTCTAACAGAAGAGGTCAGAACTTAGTTGCGCATACTAACTAATTAGCCTTAAAAAATCGTTTATTTTTGTTTGTTTAGTGGTCTGATACCTGTATTCATCAAAACAGTTTTGTAATTTATTCAAGTAGCCTACTCCACAAAAACATCACTTACATTATTATTTTCACTGAACTCCGTTAATTTTTTAAAGGATTCTTTGGCGTCCTTCACCGATACAACTGGGAGAGTAGTAGATTCATCTTCGTTTTCAGATTCAGCTTTGCTATCACCTGCACGACTATGGGTTATCTCGGCAATAATGTCGTTGTCAGTCGGAATTTCTGATGTATGCACGTCATCATCCGCTGTTGTGTAGTTGTCTATTGAGAATTCTTGAAAGGTTGATGTTTCTTTCAAATTTAGGGTTTTAATCCATTCTGAGAATTTCATATCTTCTTCTTCGTGTTAATTTTCCATCAAACTATGACGTGGAATGAGACCGGATTTTTTAAAACTGTTACGAATTGTTGCCTGTGACACGTTAAACCAAGCTCACTTCATAAATCTAATAGCATCTAAAACCATCATTTGCAATTCTTTTTTTTCTTCCATGTTTTCAATAATTTTTCAAAGCATTAAACGCCTGTAATTTACTTTAAAACTGCGAATAACCCCCTGATCCATCGGCTGGAGTTTTGCTGTGGTATTAGATGGTAAAAACATAAGATTTATATTTTTTATGTTCTCTAGTTAGGGATGAGCGGGGCAATTATTATCAACCAATAATACATTTTTTCTGTTATTTTTTTGCAATTCTAAATCCCATTTACGAATTTCTTTCTCGAAAATAATTGAAGTCATCCATGCTTTAGAATTTGACACATAATCGACGGGAAGTTTTTTTACATTGCTAAAACATCTCGGTTTTCTTGATTTCCCTATTACTAAATGTTTCCGTTTTTCTGTTCCAGTCGAATTCAAGCATAATAAAACCTTTAGCCTGACCTTAGACTGTTTCCCACCAATACGTTTTCACCTTTAAAATTAAAGGTTTTGTCTGGGGTTAATTTATAAAACAAGCCGGTTTCATCGGCATTAAAAATGTCCTCTTCATTATAACCTGATTTAATAATTTGCTGTTTATCATTCACCCAACTACTCACAATTGAACTGTCTACGCTATTAGCTTCTCCACTGATTTTTGAAAAAACAATATCGTGTCTGTTTTTAAAACGATCTAACCATTCGCTGTATAGTTTGCTAGTTAACTACTATTGTAAAACTTTCATTGTAAAAATTATGACCAGGCCTATTGAATGTAGCTCTGTGGATAGGTCAGGAAAAATTTATCTTCAATATGCCAACAAGTGTGATGAACAATAGAGTTCAATGAACCTGTTTGGGCAGTTTTGACGACTGTATTTTAGGACTGTTCGACGACCAGGTATAAAACGTTTGATCACCTTTCAGACCTCCCTTGAATAAGTCTTTAATAACATGTCACAAACTTTTAAGTACAGTATAAAACATACTGTAAATGTACAACTTCCTGTATTTCATAAATCAAGAAATGGAATTTCTCATGCGTTTGGGAGTATTTGGATTTAACTTTATTAAATTACAGTACTGTATATAAAATCGTGAAAATGCTCGCAATAACCGAGTTTATGATATGTGGTTACCTCGCTAAAACCAAGTTGATTTATCATTATTGAAATAGAAAACCAAACAAATACCGGAAATTTGCTCCTTACAACCGAGTTCGTTATTTGCGGATTCTACTGTAATATGGATTTTGAACTGTACTAAATTTTGAAACCAATGATTATATATTAATATTTAATGGATTAAAAAAATATATATATTATTTGTTTCAAAATAATAAGGGTTATCTTTGCACTCTTAATGACGTTTAATAGTTATTTGTACAACTAGTGAGCAAAGTGGCACTTTTTTAAACGAGAGAAAAATGTTGACGCACGAGGCTTGCTTCGTGCGTCAATTTTACCGAGTTTAAAAAAGACACTTTGCTCACGAATTGCACATTATAATTTGTCTACAGTTGTTATTTTGTGACTAATAAAAAACACTGAGTAGAAGTTCTCACGTCAAAACAGAGGTTATTTATGAATATTACAAATAACTTAGGTGTATTGTTATTTGGAAACTGGATTGCCAACTTCAAAACTCGGCAAACGAAAAATACTATCCGTGTACATACACTGTCAATCATCTTCATGAATAATTACTTCCTTTTTTAACTTTAAAACGTTGTTTTGTTGTTTATTTATGCTATTTTACATGTAAGAATTAATCTAACCTACATACGGGACATTTCCTGTATATTATAAATCAATTCAAATAAACTTAACCTAAATTTCGTTTTGTTGGGTTGCCATTCGGAGTTGGCAAAGTAGTGGGCAAAGTGAAACTGTTGAGAAATCAGCTGTTTTGCAAACTAATTTAAATGAACAAAATGCCACTTTGTCAACAACTGTAGACAAAGTATTTTTCTCATTGTTGCTGAATAACATTGATAAACAATAATCTGAAAAGACACAGGAAATATAATTCAAACATTTATTATTTTGTTAATAGGAAAAACTTCTCTCTTTAATATTTATATTTTTTGTAAAACTTATGTGTGTTGCTACAATGATGATAAAAATCTGCCCTTTTGCACTGAATATCTTTGATTGTATTCAACAATCTGATTGCGCACATGCATATGAATCTCAAACGAAAATGTGTATAAGACACATTCTTTACTGACAAGATACATGAGGAAGCTTGACCTTTAATTACAAGAAGTAGTTTAACAACAAGGGGAAAAAATATGGATTTTGCACTGAACTGAATCTTCTACCAATAAGTATATCAATAAAGAAGAAAATATCTGGTTTTATTTTATTTGTTGGAGAATAAAAATGTGCTTCTTTGTGTTCCTAATGATGTTAAAAGTTTTGTAATCAAAAGCTGAATTACATTGATCATAAACAATAATCTGAAAGAATACATGAAATATAAAATAATAAATGGAACACTTAACACATCAGAACGAACAGTTCCTTGTCATGTTTATTTTTAAAGTAGCTGCAGCAATTGAGAAGTTTATTCCAGATGTTGATTAGATATTGTAGACTGTTATTTCATTTTATACGTTGGTAATACTAAATAAATTAAATATTTTAACCAACTGTCTGTAAATGTGTTATTGTTTGTATTACTCTCATCGGGTCATTTTAATGAGTATAGGCTTGGCAATCCTGAGGGAAGTTAGCTGGATCTACATTTTTTCATGTAATCTTGGGTTAGATCCCTCTCATTCATCTGTCCTATCATCTCCTTATAATATTAAAGTTTTCAAGAACTAAGGTGTCTTTATTTTTTGTTTCTTCCATTTGTTTTATGTAAGGCGATGATGGCCGAGAGGTTTACACTGTACTAAATTTTGAAAACCAATGATTATATATATCTGGTTTTATATTATTTGTTTCAAAATAATAAGGTATTATTTCTTTGCACTCTTAATGACGTTTAAAGTATTTTTCTCATTGTTGCTGAATAACATTGATAAACAATAATCTGAAAGAACAATGGAAATATAAAACTTTTATCATTTTGTTAATAGGGATAACTTTTCTCTTTAGCCCATCAAAGACTATAACGCAACACATTACGCTAAGTAGACAATTTTCAGCTGCAGCTACAAGTAAAAACGTCTCACATTACATTAAAAATTGCACCCACTAAAAATCATCTAATCAAAATGAATTTGGTATCATTGGAAAGCTGAAATCTGAACTTACATATTCATGCAACTAAAAGTCTAAAACGTGTAATATATCATATCATTTAATTGGATGAAGTTAGCGTAACACACTGGTGAACATGATCAGCGTTGGCGAGTTGTCACTTTGTCTCAAAGGTGTCACTTTTGTTTATTTTACACAAGTTCATATTTTTATTTGATCTACTATATCTTGGTACTGTCTTATATATAAATTCTTCCTCTTTCGATCTGTGTTTTAAAAACCCTTGTAACAACTATGCTTCGGAAGATAAGGACCATTATCTGTGAAAACACAATTTCCAAAGATTTTGCTGAAATTCCACGAATCGTTAAATATTGATTCTATGTTTTGTAGGAAGATTTTTTTACACTTATAAAGTAGAGAATCTGCTCTTTCCATCTTCTTGAACATAAAGCCAGTAAATTACCACGTGAAAATAGGCTTCCTTCTCTCTTTCACCAGATATATCCATTGTGTGTTCGAGAGATTGAGTGAGCTTGTTTTATTTTGTAAGTGTAATTATTATGTACTTTTCAGTTAAAAACTGATTTTTCTATATATCAGTTTGATAATATATATATTGTACAGAATCTTGTAGACAACTAAATGATAAAACTTTTTTACATTTACAGTAGAACCTCTGTTAACCGGCCTCGGATTAACCGGTCCTCGGATTAACCGGCCTATATCGTAGTGTACTGGTTGGATGAGAGTTTCCGAAAATAAATTGTAATTGAAACACCAAAGCGGCGGCGAGTCAAACGACTTTGTTGATAACAGTATCCCATTATCGGCGACGTAAAAACACTGTGGCACCAAAGCAGCGGCGAGTCAAACGACTTTGTCGATATCGGTATCGCATTGTCGGCGGCACCAAAGCAGCGGCGAGTCAAACGACTTTGTCGATAGCGGTATCCCATTGTCGGCGGCATTGGCACCCGTCGGTATAGCAGGCATACACAGACAAAAACGTTTGATGGGCCGCTTTTTTTCCACGAATCAATTTAGTATAGCCTACATTATGGAAAAATTAACATTTCTTTTCAGTTTTCTTGGAAGCGTGTGTTGGTTTTGTTTGAGACGCGGTTAAATGTGTCAAAAGACTAGACAGAGGGGAATCTGTAAAAAAGCTTTGTAGTGTTTAATTTTTCATGTTTGATGTATAATATACATAATATAATATATACGATACATTTATGTAGAATAAAATGAGTTGCAATAACATCTTTATTGCATAATTTTTAGTGCTACCTAATTAGAGGAATATATTCTTTGAACGAAAACCGATTTTTCATGGGAACCTCGGATTAACCGGTGAAACGGGCAACCGGCCCGGGTGTCAGTTCCGACTAGACCGGTTAAGAGGGGTTCTAATGTATGTGAAAAAATTTAAAAAAAATATTTGTATTAAGTATATAGGCGTTTATGTAGAAATTTTTCCAATTTTTTTGATTCCTGACATACTGACTAATAATTTTACAAAAAACATATTTTTTTTTTTTTTTTTAACATAATATGCATTCTATACATTTTTCTGGGGAAAAATGGTGTTTTATAAGTTGAATTTCGGAAAAGATTACTTTTTTGTGTGAATTTTTAAAGAAAATGTTGAAAATGCACTAATAATCGTGTGCTAGTAAGTAGCATTGCTCATTTAAGAGTTGGTATTTATATTTGTTATGAAACTTATGTGTGTTGCTACAATGATGATAAAAAATTTGCCCTTTTGCACTGAATATCTTTGATTGTATTCAACAATCTGATTGCATACACATTGAAAAGACACAGGAGGGAAAGGAATTTTAATTACAAAAGTAACGGACTAAAAAAAGTAATTCTTTTAAAACTAAAAGTGATTGCATGTTAATTAATATGAAGTTAACATTGTTGCTAAGCAACCACTGTTATTTGATTTAGCCTATTAGTATTTATTGCAAGCATGGTATTTTCATAAAATGTTAGAGACTGACTTTGGGTCCTAACAAACTAAAATTCCAAATATGTTTAGAGCAAATTTTTGGAAAATTGAAGAAAGAAGTTAATTAATTAACATATTTTTATTAGATATTTGTAGTTGTTATATTTAATTAATAATAATTTTTATTTTTTAATTTTATCGGGTAGATGATAGTTTAATATCTTTTGTAAAAGTGTTGTGTTGTCTTGTTATAATATAACATATTTTCAGTTGTCTTATATTATTTTGTATTTTATAAGATACACTGTAGTAGTGTGCTCAAAGAAATTTTGTTTTTGATGAAACTTGTGTAGACTAAAATTAATTTTTATAATTGACTAAAAATTTATCCCTTTTGAACTTAATTTTTTTTTTTTGATTGTATCTGAATGTACCCAAGGGTATGAATTTCATACATAAAACTATTTTTAATAATTTTTGGAGATCTTTTTGGGGTGTTTTTTAAAATGATTTAAGGTCTGTGCATGTAGACCCTTATAGCACATTTAGAAATATGCTATGTATAATTAAACCATTGTTTTTTTTTCTATGAAAAAAATGTGTATTGTGAAGACTTATTTTTGTATCTAATTTGTTAAGCATCAGCCACATAAAACTATAGTTCCAAGTGTTTATAGTGATGATTATTATTTAATAATGTCTTCTTTTCCCGACTGAGATTTTATCTGATGTCTAGTATAATCTGAATAAACACTTTTGTATGGTTTTGGATCATGTTATGAACCAAGTGTGATCTTTTGCAGTGGTTGTTATCTCTTCAAAATTAGTTGGCTTCAAATATGATCTAATTATGTTATATACATGTAACTAAAATACATTAATATATTTAGAAATTTTTAAATTGAAAGTTTAATGAAAAGGTCAAACGTCTGCTAAAACGGACTTGGGCTCAGTATGCATACAGGGAGAGTTACTATACTATAAAGTTGAAGTCCAAGTGTAAATTGTACAGACAGAGATGCGTGTGAAATTATTAGGGTCCTTGGTTTTACCTAAAAAAGAGAAGTCAATGAAAATGCAATCCATCTTTTAATTTTATTTGTCTCGCATCTCGCCAAAAATTCTTTTATAAAATTATACTTGCGCATTTCTCATTGTATGATTAAATTAAGTTGTATTCATCATAAAAAAAACTAATATATGATTCGCACTGCAATTTAATTTCAAATAAAAAATAATTTTTTTTTCAGATTTGTAAGTCATGCCAGAGGGGGGGGGGGACATGATACTTTTAACACTTTTAACCCTTTTGGTGCCACTGTGACGATCTATCGTCACCATTTTTTCGTGCGAGAAGTGCCACGGTGACGATCTATTGTCACCATTTTTCCGTGCGAGAAATGCCACGGTGACGATCCATCGCCACTGTGTATTTCATAGTTTAATTAATTTATTTGCAATCTGCTATATATAGTATTTTGGTGTTTTAAAATACTTTGTGGTATATCCAGTGATATTCAGTGGTGGAAAAAATTTTGTTTTGGCTAACTAAACAGATGACAACAATCACAGATGCAGAAAAGCAGCTGTTGTCATTTTCACTTGCAGGTTAGAAGTGTACTGATATTGTCCTTGTGTGTTGATATTATTTTCTCGCTACAGTCATCAGTTTTTTTTTTTGAAGTTTGTTGTTCGTGTTATTTTATTATTTGTTTGTTGAAGGTTATTATTTTAGTTATTACAAGTTTAAAGTAGTATTTTGGATAATATATTGCTTTGAAATGGCGGAAGAAAATCTAAGAGGTTTACCTAAAATCGAAGTAGACAGATTACTTTTAGGTTATTCAGACAATGACTCTTTAGCCTCTGAAGATGATTTGTTACATTTATTTGGGGATGACAGTGATCTAGACCCGTTATATCAACCAGAAAGTGATAGTGACAATCAGTTTAGTGATAGTGATATTGATTTAAACTTAGATCAACCTAGTACATCAAGTAAACAAAATAGGCCTCCGTTAGGTTGGGATAGGTTAGTTCTGAGATAAAAGTTTTTTGTTTGAGTTTGGTTTTCAACCAAATAATTTAAAAATTTGGTCACTTATAGAAAACAGTATATAGATAGAAAATAGCACACTTCCCACAGATAAAATATTTTTGGTTTGTGAGGTAAAAAAAAAAACGTAAAATTTTTTTTTCTAAATTATCTAAAGTTTGGTTTTTAATAAATAATTTTTTTTTTTACATATAGAATCCAACTTATTTACAAATATAATTGTAGCCTAGGTAACTCTAAACATTTTGACACTAAATTTGTTAAGATATCTTGTATACAATTTAATCTGTGTTGTTTATAACAAAGTTCTCCAAAAAACCATTTATACCTGTGGCATTTTTGGGTGAGTCTGTGCATTTTAGATGTGTTACCGAATTTTCCAATTATGAAATTTTCTTGCGGCACTCAAAGGGTTAAATTTGGCCTAGCACCAACATATTAATTTTTTGTTAAATATACATTATATTTCTAAAAATAAAGTTTTGTTTCAACTCAATAGTTCTTTGACCTTGAACTATCTCAGTTTTTTTTGTTTCTGCTCTATTTTTCCTATATGTGGGACAATACAAAAAAAATTAAATGTGAAGTTTGAAATATGTAGGATTTATTGTCTCATTTACAGGGCATGTAAATGAAATGATAAGGGTCCTTAGTTTACATACAGTATTTAATTCAACAAGGTGTTCTTGCTAAAATCCATACATATATGTTAATGTATTTTAAATTGAAAACCAGGAATGTTATTTAAATCACACCTGAGGCTTAAAAGTTGTTAAAACCAAATTAATTACACAAAAGAAGTAGACCAATGAAGGATTTTAAAATTTAAACATATAGTGAAGTTATTGTTTCCAGATTTTATAAAACAATTCTTTTAAAGGATTAAATAAAGCAATAACGCCAAAATATTATAATAATCATCACCTGTTGCCCGATGATGCTGCAAGGCGAAACAATTGTAGCTCATTTATATTATTAAAATATTTTGAAACTTTAGCTTTATTGCTTTATTTAATCCTTGAATATGGAGTTAGGCTACAACAAGAAATATTTGCTGTTACATTAAAATTAATTCTTTTAAAATTTGAATGAAATACAATAAAATATAATGAATGTCATGAACTAATTTATAAATTATTCAAAATTATAAGTAGTTATTATTATTATTTTTTTTTTTAAACAAAGGGTCGTTCCAACATCTTTTGTAAACAGTTATATTTTATTCAAGACTTTGTTTTATATTTGAATTCGGTACAAATAAAATATTTTTTAATTTTGTTACATTATTAAAACATTTTAATTAAATATGTTGTGCGTTCAAACAAACAGTACTGAAATTTTAGCAGCTGTGGTGAATTTTTCAATCAGGTCATTTGGCTGGTCCAAGTTTAGCACTAACTGCTATTGATTTACAAAAACAATTCCAGAAGCACCTGCCAAGTAATGCTGTAATATTGTGTTGTGTTTTGACACAGCGGAAAGTGTCAGTTTTCAGTTGAAAGTCATGTTCATATAAACTTTTTCATTAACTAGCAGAGAGCATGTTTTCTTGGATTTCAATGTACTAAGTTCGAGAAAAGTCAAAACATTGTGAGTGTGTAACCGTTTGGTGTGCTACATCAGGGAGGGTCCATATTTTGTTGAAGATGATAACGGTAATGATGTTACTGTCAACCAAGTATGTTACAGAGAGAAAATAACTTGCGCAAGAAATCTCATAAGTTTTTGTCATGATAAAAACCTGAATTTTGGTTCCCAGTGGTTCCAGCAAGATAGCACCACCACGGATAGATAGTCACATACTCATGGTTTGTTTCAAGAAATGTTTGACGACCGCCTCATTTCCTGAAAAAAACTGATTTTCCATATCCACTGCATTCCCCTGATCTCTTACTACTTGATACCTATGTTTATGGAATGATGAATAAATGCATTTTTCCAGACGATCCAACAATTGCCATCATTCAACTTCGATAAGGGATAACTAAATGTGTAAATGCTACAATTCCTTTTCAACAGTATGTTTCAAAATCTCGATTAACCGTACGAATGTTGTGAAAAACTTAATGGAACATTTGCTTGTATAAAATTAAAAGTCTCTGTTCACTTTTCACTTTTGTTACAAAATAAACATTTTAAAGATATAATTTAGATACTGTTTGTTTTGGTGCATACTGTAGAATGAAGCACGTATTGTTCTTTATTCTCTACCATTGATTCAAAGTGTTTATGGTGATGATTATTGTTTATTAATGTCTTCTTTTCCCGACTGAAGTTAACCTGATGTCTAATACAATCTGAATAAACATTTTGGTATTTTGCACATTAGAATATATGTCGAACTAAATTTTATTTCGCTTTAATCAATTCAAATTGATTCACTCTTAAATTTGGTCTAATTGTTTTTGTATACAGACAATTCAGATTTTTTAAACTCTTGAACAAAAATATTTAAGAGTTGATTAATTAGTATAATAATGTTAAAATGTTTTAATTTTAGAAGAAAAGTTTTAACATTTTCAAAAATGAATTAACATGCAAAAGGTGTTTCGTGTGGTGATAATCTTCCGAGTTTGAATTTCTGAATATTTATTATTGTTTACTTGAAAACCGCTTCTCAGTTTATATAATGGATGTGGCAATTCATAGGCAACCCCCCCCCCTTCTCAGCTGTAATCATATTTTTTTATCAAATCTCTCTTGTTCAACTATTGATCTCTTCTGACTCTGATGTGATTAGAGTATTTGAGTGTTAACTCTGCATGTGATACTCGACCCAGAATCGACCTTAGCGCTTCGTCCATAACTAGTCTGATTTCTATAAAACACGTATTTTGCCATTCAACGTTACGCCCACTTAAAATTGTCCGATCGCAATAAATAAAATACCGTTGGAAAGCTAATGTTCCGTAGATGCATAATCATGCAAAAAAAATACCACAAAACGTTATAAATAATATTCCAAAAATTGGTGAAGTTCGCATATTTTTGATGCGTAAAATCGTAGATTTGAACTCTGCGCCTTATCGTTAGCGCGACGCCATTTTTCCCGATATTATTCCAACTCTATTTATCTGTCATTGAAGTCAACTAAAACACTGTTCTATAGATCACATGTTTCTCTTTCCAACCATAGATTACAAATTTTTCTGCGTCTCATAGATCCAGAGATATTCCTACTTGAACGTAGAACAAACTTGACAAGACGAAATACAGTTGGCAGTGTTAGGAATACACGTATTCGTTTCTCTTTGGTTTTAAAATTATTTTTCTTTACACTAAGTTGTAGGGGAAATTCCATTCTATAAGTTGGTACCACTTGAGTTGAGATATTGCTTACTTACAATTTGTTGTTTTGAAGTGAAGTCCAACGTCCAAACGTAGAAAATGTCTGACGTGAACACTAATATTTGGTGTGGCAAATATTGGTTTTGGGATTAGATTTTTGTTATTTTGAAGGTTTGTGTATACAAATTGTATATAAATTGTGTATACAAGTTACAATATATGTGTTTTTATATCTAAAGCTTATGTTTTTCAGTGATAGTTTAGTTTTTGAACGGTTCATATTTGGGATAACCTAGGCCAATATTGTAAGTGTAGCCTATATGCATATTTTCTTATATTTAGTGTTTTATATGATTATAAAAGTGAATATATGTGTTATTCTTTGTAAAGTATATATTTTCTTAGTTAAATCTATAAGTTTTGTCTTTGATCTATCTTCAAATTGGTACTAGTGAGTCTAATATGTGGAGGTTACAAACCTAACCTCACTTGTAAAAGTTACCTTTTTAGGGAAAATCGGTATTTTTATTTAGAAAATGTAACATATTATTATTTTTTTCCCCTAAATATATTCACAAATATATGACAAATCTCAAGAAATGGTTGAAAAAAATCCTAAAAATCTATTAGTATGTTATTCATTACCATTTCTGTGAAATTTCTGCTCCGTTACTCTTTGATTTTTTGGTATTTGACCAAAAAACACCAAATGTGATACATCTAACATTTTTTTTCACTACACACCTACATTCTATGCACCTTTCTGAACATAATGAGATATAGAACTTTTGTATAAGATAAATATTACTATTTTTTGTGATTTTTTAAAAAAAAAATTATCATTTTACATTTTTTCGTAAACTATTTTTTGTTTTTTTGATAATATAACAAATTTTATTTTTTTTCCCCCTAAATATATTCAAAAATATTACACAAAACTTTTGTATATCTTAGAAAAAGGTAGTAAGCTATTGATTTTGGAATATACAGGTTTTTCCTGAAAATTGGTAACTTCGTTTTTGACATGTAACATACTTACTCCAAAACCGTTTCAAAAAAATTTTTTTTTATTGCATAGATGGATTCTATGCATCTTTCTGAGAAAAATGATATCTTATAAGTTAGGTTTTGTATAGAAATAATATATTTAATTAATTTTTTAACAAACGAAGAAAGTTAACATGCAGCAGTGCTAGGGTTAAGAACACTTTATTTTTAATCTCTTTTTTCTAAGGCGAGAATGACCAAGAAGTTTTTCAACTTGGGTGAGAATTAAACTACGTGAATATTATCAATAACTATTTCAAATCCTAAATGAAATGTTTTAAACAATGCAATTATTCTAAAATTGAAAATTATAAATTGACAAATTATTTGATATAACATTTACATGAAATATACTATTTGTTTAATACAATTTTAACTTTGTAATATTCTATAGGGTGTACATAATTATGTTGAATTAAATTTTCAGCAAGTCTTGTTATCATATTACTACTAATTGATACTTATTGAAATATTTTCATTTCCAAAAACTACTTAAATACTGGTTTTTCTGTTTGGGAATACCTAACCACCTCTATCTATTGGTTCCTCAGGTGTGCCCCTTTTTATTCTCCCTCCAACTGTCCTGCTATTGATTAGTTTATATATTTATCTCTAAAGTTATCAGGTCCTTAGCAGGGATCTACACTCGTTTTCATGTTATCTTGAATTAGCTCACCTTTCTTTTCTTGACTAATTCTTATTATTCCGACCCTGATGCTATTAGATGTGTTCGAAGGCTAATGGATCTCTATTTTATAAGGTGATGATGACTGAGTTTTTTTGTCTTTAAACAATAAAAAAGGAAATAATATAACGTTGCAGAAAGATAATTTTATCTTCAAGCATATATATTTTATTTTACCAATTATATGTTATAAATTACTACAGACAAGCGGAGAAAGTAAATAATTATATTCACAACTTGTATAGTGTCTCTGTAACTTATGCATGGTCCATGTAACAGTTGTGGGGGTGGCATCGCCCCCCCCCCCAGTTTCTTTTTTTTTTTACCTATGACTGATTTCCTAGAAATGTCAAAATGTGATGTCTCAACTTCAATATATCAATTGGCTTACCTTTGGTCACTACTTATGTCTTTGTTTAGTAAAAAGGAGATGAACTTGATGTTTACTGATTAGTGTTTAGAATAATCCGCTAAATTAGAATATTTCAAATTGTGCTCACCGGCAGGGTATACTTCATAAAATATATTTCTGTATTAATTTTTTTGTACCATTTAATTGTATATGTTTATAATAATAATAATATTTTTTTAAATGTTTTCTTTTCCTGACAGATTTTATTTGATATGTAATAAAATCTGAATAAAGACTTCAGATTTGATATAATGCAGTTAGTTAGATTAGATTTTGTATGGATAGGAGACGCAGAGTTACTTTGAAAAGTGATCCTTGGTATTACCTAATAGTAAGAAAACACACACAAAAAACACTAAAGTTCTGAAATATGAGATAGTGAACAGTGTTTACGAACTATTTCAGAACTTTAGTGTTTTTTTTTTGTTTTTTTTTGTATGTGTACTATTAGGTAAATACCAATGACTTTTTTTTCCAAAATAAGCCTGTGTCTCCTATCCATACAAAAACCAAACTAATAGGCTATGTCTCCTATTAAATTCTAACCGAATATAGTTAGTTATGGAGGAGTACGAGGCTTCTCAGCCTTCTTTCATTGTGGCCCAAAAGGATCTTTTAATTTATTATACATGCATTTAAAATCAATCCAAACAAGTGTAATAATAATTGTTGGTGCCACTAAGCACTTTCCAACATTGTTTTCAAAGGTTCATAGTGATGATTAAATATTTATGTCTTCTTTTCCCGACTGAGTACATGATGTAAAATAAAATCTGAATGAACACTTTCCTATGTTAATATTAAGGGATGGTATGTAAGCTACCTTTTTTTTTATTGATTATTCCAAGAAGATTATAATTATGAACAATAATAATAATAAGTGGATCATCATAACTATTGTTCAGATATATTTTAGGGCTTTTAACAAGCATTTTGATATAGGTTTCAATCCTTCGCTTTGGTCCCAAGATATTAAACTAAAAACCTTTCAAAACCCTCTAGTATGCAGTTTTTATAGTTACAAAACAATGTGTATCATGGTGCTTCCTCCAGTTGTTATACAGTGTAATACAAGTAGGTCCTCTAAATGTAATTCCCAAAAGTTGGTCTCCTTGGCCTTGTAGGTTAAAGAGACTTCCCGTGGAATACACTAATAGAGTTAAATCGAGAAAAGTTAAGAAAGATGAAGGAGAGTGGTATAACCCAAGACTACGTGAAAAATAGTGTAGATCCAGGTAGGATTACCAAGCCTGTACTCACTATTGAGCCCTTGAGGGTAACAAAGGGCCCCAAGTGTTACGTAGTGCAGACGAAAGATGGACGGCAAGTCGAAAGTCACTTTTCTAATGAATATAAACATCCCTTATAACAGATAAATAAATATTGAGCTTTATGTGTGAGATAGTTCACTTAATAGAATAAAACTTTAACAGAAATAGTACTCTTATTTTATTCAAACCTGTTTCAGCGACAAAGTCGCTATCTTCGTTTATAGTTTAGCTATTGTAGTTCGTGCATCACTGAAGATGGTGACATTGTTGTTAAAACGTGTTTGAATAAAATACACATACTATTTGTGTTCAAGTTTCATCTGTTTTGCATCATAACAGAGGTTGAAATTTTTTTATACCTGTACTACATATTCTGTATAAGTAAAAAAGTTACAATATTTTATGTCGTGGGCATTAACCTCTTGTCAGATTTTTGGTTAATAATATAACTTCACTAGATGTTAATCTATAATTTGAAATAGTACTACTTTTCTGAAGTAATTATATATTATGAGATATCAACAGGGGCTCATTTTAGTGAATACCGGATAGACAATTCTGGGAGAACCTAGTGGATCTACTTTTTCGTGTAGTCTTTTGGTTAGATCCCTACATATGTTTCCTATCAGGTTTCTGTTGTCCAGCTCTTATTCTTTTCTGGCCCTGACATTATTAAGTATTCGAGGGCTACGGGGTCTTTATTTATAAGCTCTTTTCTCTTTTATTCCTTTTTTTTTTTTTTTTGTAAGACAGTGAGAATTCCAAGAGTTTTTTGCCTTTAAACAACTAGAAAATAAAAGATAACTTGTAATGAACTGAATTTTCAAACCAATGATTCCAAACATCTGGTTTTATGTTATTTGTTTCCAAATATTATTGTAAAAAATAATGTGAAAGAATACCTACATTAATGGAACAGTTTCTTATCAAGTTTATTAACTTTTACCAAGTAAGAAGTAAGTCTATTATAAATGTTAATTAAATATTCAGACTGTTATTTCATTTTGTAAGTTGGTAATACTCAATTAATTAAATATTGTAACCACTGTCAGTTTAATTAAATGTGTTATTATTTGTACTACCCTCAGGGGTTTACTTTAATGCATAGGGGCTTGGGAATCCTGAGGGAACAGAGATGGATCTACACCTTTTTTCATGTAGTCTTGGGGTAGATCTCTATCTCTCATCTTTCCTATTGGGTTTCTTTTGACCAATTCTTGTTCTTTTCCGACCCTAATGCCATTAAATTATTCGAGGGCTAGAGGGTCTTTTTTTTACGCTCATTTCTTCCTTTTTTTGGAAGGGCATGTTGGCCAAGATAATTTTTTTTCTTTTAAGGAACAAGAAAATATATTAAGATTTTGTACTGAACTGAATATTCAAACCAATGATTATATTAATATTTAATGGTTTTTGAAGGGGGGAAAAAGAAAATATCTGGTTTTATATTTATTTCGGAATAATAATGTGTTTCTTTGTACTATTGATGTTAAAGGTATTCTTATCATTTTTGAAGAATAAGATTGATAATAATCAATAATCTGAAAGAACACCAGAAATATTAAATAATAAATTAAACACCTAACCGATTTGTCTACTTTGATAAAATAGTTCCTGGTAAAATAGAAACACCAATAAAGAAGTCTATTCCAGTTGTTGATTAGATATTGCAGACTGTTGTTTCATTTTATAGTTTGGTAATATTAAATTAATTAAATATTGTAATCACTGTCAATTTTTAAGTGTGTTATTCTTTGTATTAGTCTCAGGGGCTCACTTTATTGAGTACAAGCTTGGCATTCCCGTGGAATCTAGTCGGATCTATATTTTTCATGTAGTCTTGGGTTAGATCCTATTCATCTTTCCTGTCCAGTTTCTCTTGACCAACTATTTGTTTCTTTTGGACCCTGACGCTATTAGAGTATTTGAGGGCTAAAGATTTTTATTTTCCTCTTTTTTCTTATATGGCTATGATTACCGAGAGATTTTTGCCTTTAGTAAGCAACAGGAATTAAAAAATAAATATTTGTCCACCAAAATTTTGCATTGTTTCAGCAGTAGAGAAATGTATTATCTTCAGTAACAATTTTGCTTACCGAGTATACAAAGTATAGGGTATGTTTAATAATAGAACTAAATTTAAACCTCCATTTTTTATTGTTTACACGTTTTATGGGAAACTGAAAAAGTAATTTTAGTTATTACTGTTGTCATCTGTAAATAAACTCGATAGCAACTTAAATAAATAAAGATAAAAAAATATAATCTGATGTAGGGGACTATATTGTGCTCATAGAAATTCAGAAGATACTAATTGAAATGTAAAAATGGTGGCTTTAAACTGTTTTTTGTTCATATATTGTGTGTAAAGATATATTTCATATATTGTTTATACTGATGACCGAAGGTACTTGATAGAATTCAGTTTTATTAAAGTATATCTCATATATAGTAAAAGTAGATGGAATATTACAGATTTTTATTCTGCGTGTAATGATACTCTCTATGATGACAAAGAGGGAAGTTATTGTAAGAAATCTAATTTTGAACTGTGACGACCCCAAGTAAAGTGATAAATATTTGTATAGTTACAAGATCTGATATGGTCAGTGTATCGAGTTGGAGGTTCTCTCACAGATTTATAGCTTCAAGGCTTGCTAGAACCTAGCCGACGTCAAGAAAGTAGTGATATATACGATTACCAAGTTCAGAAAAGCTACTTTAAAATAATTTGATGTATAAAGAAGTGTATTTTAACTATAGTGAATGACATTGATAAAAAAATAAATAATCCTAAATAACACATTAAATAGAGCATAAGTTGTTATGTGTGTTAAATGGTTTCTTATTGTTTAGAATTAACATCCGTATTGAACACGTTAACCATTCCAAGTGCCGAGAGGACTTCATGAGACGTGTCAAGGAAAACGAAAGGAAACGCAAGGAAGCTAAAGATAACAAAGTCGAAGTATTACTTAACAGACAAGTGAGTTTTTATTTTCTAACTTTTAAAAACTTTGTTTATTATTTGTTGAAATCATGCCAAAAGTCTAGTTAGTTGTAGGTTTATTGTTCACAGTAATTGAAAATAAAACTTCTTAGTTATTTGAATGTTTTAAAACTTGTGAAGACTGGACCTAATCAAGATTTTAGCAACATGATTTTTTTTATTCCTTACATTGTTTGACAGTTTTGTGATGAAGTAAAAAGGCAGTGTTGAGTTTTCTTGGCATGTCTATTTTAATGTTTATCTGTCTTGTAGTCCATGGTACAGCCTTAACCAAAATGTCAACGTACATGTTTTGGTTTTATATCCCAGTATTTTTGTTTGTTTTTAATTTAAAGAATCTTTAACCTGCATAAGTCAAAATTTTAATTATCTCAAAATTAGGGCATTGCATTTTGGTCATGTTTGTTCAAATGCACTCTCTGAGAATACAAACAAAAATTTATGGTCGCCATTCTCCCCCCCCCCCACAAGTTGGTTTTTGAGTTAAAAAGTAAAAATGAATTGTACATTATTTCTTTCGATTATCAAATTCACTTTTATTTCAACCTTGATTGGGGGGGGGGGAGGATTTACAACTACGCTATTGTGTTAGGCATACACCATGCCTAAGAGAAAATTACTATTTATAATTGGAAAATATCAAAATAAATACTGGCTGGCAAATAGTTCTATAATTATGTAAATATTAGAACTTTCCACACAGTAACCAATTAATTGTGCCTATAAATAATACCAGTGGAAATATGATTTCTGAGGACAGGACAAATTAAAAATTGCCATCTGAAGCTGGTTTCCTTTTTATGAACAAACTTCTGAAGGAGTTTAAAGAAATAACTGAAGTCAGAATATTTCAAATTAAAATGTTTGTGAGACTAAAACTTTCTATTCGATAGAGGAGTTTCGTAAATCTATATTTTATCTTTCAATAAAAAGAATTATAATATTACAACAACATATTAGTCTTATGCTACCGGTTTTATTTGTAATTTTGTATATTTACTTTGTTATGATTGTATTTTAAAATTAAGCTTATATTATGTTTTGACACTTGTACAAAACTGTGTTTTGTCAACAGCAAAATAAAATAAATCAATAAATTATTTATCTTAACCACAAAAATGATAGAGACCATTTGATTTTGATTAAAAGGTATTTCTCAACTTAAAAGGATTTGTTTGTACCATTTCACAAACCTTGGTTTTGAAACATTTCTGAGTAATTTATTTATGAAAACATGTTTTTCTTATGTTTTTTAAAATTTGTATAATTTTTTGTTTCAGCCTGCCCAACCAAGGCCAGCTCATGTAGTCAAGCCCAAGGAAGCTCCGATCATGTTAGCTCCAATTGCCTACGAGTTTATCGCTTAATTTTGTTTTATTTTACAATAAAAACATTTTAATTTAATATTTCTGTTTTATTATATCCATTTCTGTTTATACATTTCCAAAGTCTTATATAACAGATAAATTAAATTAATCCTAAATTTACATTTATGTTAGCGTGCTTCATTGAATTGCAGGATAATTATAAATACATTGTAAACACTAAGTCCCCTACTGATAGTTACAGTTTCCTGATTCAAAAAAGAATATTAGAACCCTTCGATGACTGTATCTTGGTAACTGAAATGTACATCGGGAACTGTATAACATAGGCTAATAAAATTTTGCGTAATTGTTTACAATTGTAAAATTCACCACATTGCTCATTGTTCATCTATAAATAGATTATTTTTATAAATCAGCTCAATTCCATTTTCATAGTTTTTAGAGCAACACATTGTTCTTGCATTAGCTATGGTAGGTGCCGATGTCATTTAGAGTTAGACATTATACTATACATAACACACTATCAATACAATTAAACATGAATCAACTATAATAAAAATTTGGGAAATATAAGGCCATGTAGTCTGTTTCTAATTTCCACAGATAGTAAGTTTTATAGTTAGTATCATACATCGTTGGTTGAACAATAAAAAAATATTTACGTTTTAAGTGTTAGGTTTGTTGGAGAACATATATAACTTAGTTATAGTTTGTTTTTTTCTGAGAGTCACACATCCACTTTAGACATGGTACAGCTGTTAACAATTAAGAGCATTTTCAAAATACTACACAAAACATTTTATCACGAGACATGTATAAAGTCATATTGTTTTTATCACTTATTTATTTCAACACAGCATTATACCACTTAAAACATACTCAAACAACAAATTGCCCAAAACAACAGAGTCAAAAAGCAAGGCCAGTTAGAAAACGTAGAACATTAATGAGTTATACAGCTGATGTTCAGTGCTGCAGGTTGAATATCCTTAACTTTCAAGTAGACTTCATAGCAAATCCCATCTATGAAAAAATAATTAATTTACAAAAAATAGGTCAGTATTGAAACAATTTCATCCTAGTAATTTGCAACACTGCCCATTTAATGTATAACCTTGTTAGATGTATTCTAAAGTTTTCTTACTTGCTGTGCTTTGCTCATGTTTGTGTGTATTGATGTGTTATGGCAAGACACAATTGTGATTAATTCATGTTTAGTATACATTGTTTTGAAAATATGATGCAAAACAGCTGCAGTACAGGATAATATGTAAATAAAGAAAATGACTTAAAAATTAAATGATTCAAAAGAAATTATGTGATATTTAGATTATATAAAGTTTGTTGGAAAAAAACAAATTTTATAATGGGTTTGATAATTCGGTGAGAGTATCGAGAAGTCCTACTAGATCCTGCCAAACCTGTTCCAAATGTGTATATTATCAGTGTTTACTATGAATTGTGAAAAAACAAACAGTCCTACTTACCTATTTGTTATTTCAAAAGTGAGAATAAACCACAGATGCTATCTTAACAGGGCCTAAACTTTTGCCGTAAAAACATTTTCAGTGTAACGGACACTTAATTTTTTGTCGGTAACAATTTGAACGAAAACATTTTTTTTACTTTGTCAGCTACGCTCAAATTTTGAATTCACGAAAAGTCCTGAGATATGACCAAATTGTGCATAAATTCTAAATTTGATTTTAAAGTCAGTCCCCATGTTTGGGGATTATTATTTTGTTTGTATCGGCCCTCTACTACATGGGAAATTGAGAATAAAGTTGTAGCCAATAATACAATTTTATATCTTGTATTTTTAAATTTAAATAATGATTGACTATATAAAGTTTATGAAATGAATACTAGTTTAGTAGGTAAATAGAAAACAAATACTTCATGATCAACTTAAATAACAATCGGTCATATCAGACTGTTTTCAGATGTAGTAATTTTTTAAACTACAACTACCTAATTCTTATTCTTCCAATAAGGAAATTGCCTCGCAAGGGAACTTTTACAACAAAATGTCAATACAGTACTTTTTGTAGTTTTGGGTTAGCATAGCAAATTACTCTCATGTAAGTAATGTGTTACATGTTTCAGAATCTATGTTCCGTTTTCAGGAGTTATCAAAACATTTACTAGTTTCTTATTCAAGTCGTGGTGCGCACCTGTCACATGTGTTACTAGATATGTTTTATATTGTTTTTTGTGTTGGTAATGTTTTGATGAAGAAATTCTAATGTGAAATATAGATTCCGAAATATGTAATACAATGTTACAAGTATCACACAAGACTGCTTAAAGTATATATAAACTATCTCAAAATCAGTGACAGATACTACCACTCAAAATGAGTTTTAAACTGCGTGTATTTTTAGGTTTTTCAATAATCGTAATTTAAAAACAAACTTGTTTTCATTATAGGCGATTATTTGCTTGAAAGTTCAATAGATAATTATTTAACTTGAGCTTTAAACTAATCTCGACTTATACTATGCACTGTTGGGTAATACCGCAATAGGAGAGGAAGAGTAGTGCATGGTTTTTTTAACAGCTCCCTCCCCAAGGCTACAATGGGCTACTCCCCATTGCAGAGAGTCTTGCAATAATAAGAGTTGCGTAAATAAGAAGTATAAAGGTCGATTCACACACATCAGTCTAGTCTCAGTCCCGTCACAGTTCAGTCTCAGGGCATCAGAGATTTTCGTCAGTCAGTTTTCCGTCAGTTGGTTCACAGTCAGGCGAATTTCGATGTATGTTAACTGGAGGAGTTTCCATACCTCCCGAAACGTAGTGTAGTTTTAAACACTAGAAGCGATAGGAAAGTCTAAATAATTTAAAACAACATGTATTTACATTGTTATTTTATAAATTTTAGTTGGAATAAAAATATATAATGGGGTATTTTAAAATTTAATATTTTTTTTAGTAACTAAAAATAACAAAAATAATCACTATCTATACTCATTTCGGCACCTATCTTCTCCCAAATGTCGTTTTTTGCAGACGTGTCCATATACTTTTGGTCAGACAGATAATACAAAACTTGATGTTGGCGAACACATTCTATCAACTTTTCGTCATTCATCTTGATATTAAATAATAACATAAAAACAAAACAGAAGTCTATAAAATGTTGTCAGGCCCGTCCGTCACGCGTCCGAACAATCCTAAAATATCGGTGAGAAGAAATATTAAAATGACTGACTGACGCCGGAAGAGCGACTGATGGACCGGCGCCGGAACTGCGCCTGATCAGTGTAGACATCGCAACGGAAAATCCATTTAAGAATACATTTTTAGGCTGTGACGTGACTGATATGACTGACCTGTGACGCGCCTGAACTGATGTGTGTGAAGCGGCCTTTATTATGTTTGCATAATTTTGTATGATTTAAACAATAGTTTTTCCTTAATAATTTAAGCTGTTAGGTTGATACATAACACATTATGTCAGCAGTACTGACATAAACAACAGAACAGAGTTTGCAAACAGGCAAGGTCGCTGTTGGTTTCTTCAAGGTTAGGAGGCTCTACTATGAAGTTGACCATGCTTTGGGTGAAACTTTGCTGCAAGTTATAGTAATAAATGCTAGACACAAAAAACATCCTTTTTACTGGAAATTGTTGTTACTTGAATTTACTGATTTGGATAATCTAATAATTTGAATTTAGTAATTCCTTATTTTTAAATAGTTTTTTTCCCAGGTATACTATTTGTGAGATTGTAAGACTGATTTTCTAATTCTGATTTCAATAATGTATGGGTGTTTCTTAATAATTATAGTATTATTACCAGTAGTAGGCCTACAAAAGACAGATGTTAAATTAATTATTAATAAATATCTTATTTTTAGAATAACCACTAAATGTACCTGTTAAAGAAGAAATCTATTAAAAAGTCTTCTCTTTAGTCAAATTGCTGAATAATTTCTCACCCATCTCATCGATATATTACGATGTCCAAATTTTTAATTCGAAGTGAAAACTACCCTTTATATTTGTCATACAACCTAATTAATTGTGATATTGTAAATTTGATATAGGTTTGCAAGAAATAATTCTAGTCATGTGTGGGACATGTCATCTTGTAATAATTAATAAACATATTTGCAAATACACATCATTATTGTGAATGTTTTAACTGTATTAAAAAATTTGCCATTTTTTGCTAGAAGATCAACTTGATTAGACATTTATTAATATTTAGCCTTTTGTATTTCCTTACACACGCCTCCATTGATGATCAACAAAATTGGATTTGATTTATATCTATCTAATAAACGTTAATGTGTCTGATGTTATTTAATTTAACATCAAAAAAATTTTAGTTAATCCCACAAAAACATTAATTATTAATGAAAGAGTATTAAATTTTATTTCTTAATATTTTTAAAACTTTTTGGAACTTCTCATAGAACGTAGACAATAATTTGTAGTTTACATTTTACCGTACCTCAAATTGTTGTACCTAACAAAAAATGAAATCAAACCAGGTATGAATAAAATCACTCCATATACAAATTGAAATAATGTTTATAAAATTAAACTCTGCATTTTGTACAAAAATTGAACACAAGGGTATCATAACATTTCTAAATATCTCAATATACAGTTGTATTTACATTGTATAAGATGCATTTTTATTATATATAATATATAAAAAAATCTGTTTTGTGGAGTCTTATAAGTTAATAATAAAAAAAGTGTAAAAATATAAGCTGTGTATAAAAATATATTTTTACCACAAAATGGTTTTTGTTGCTTGCCATAACATTGTAGCTTCAACCTGATGACTTTTTAGATCAAAGCATTTATAAAAAGATCTTTTCCATTATATATATATATATATATATATATATATATATATATATATAAATTCGTCAATTTTTTTCCTATATTAACACATACACAAATAACTAACAAAATTAAAACAAATCGTAGGTATAAGATGGGTCTGTTCAAGAAGAGGACTGCCACTCGTAAACAATTTTCTATTGATAAATATATCAGTCAGAACCTGATCTAACAGAACTGGCTTGTTTTTGTATTAAAGAACAGATAGAATGTTAGTTTCTTATTTATATAAATTCATCTGATGAAGTAGGAACAAGGATAAAGATCTGTTTTACGCCATCTGGAAGGACATCTATTTATATTGGGCTCCAGGACAATAAAGCATGTATTCATATTTCATATTATTTATAAAGTTGGTTAGCTTACAAAACCTTCTGGATGGCACTGTTTGAGTGACGGTCATTTTCTTGAACAGATCCTTATAAGATAGCTTTGCAAAATATAGTATTATTTAACTATAGCCAGTTGCATAATTATAGCTTGGAAAAGATATTAAAACACTTCCATACCAAATTAAAAATTTTGTCCTTTATGGTGAACAATCTTAATAATGCTAATAACTTAACACAAATCATTCATTCACAATTAAAATATTCTGTTTACAGAACAATATTTGTATTATTTAGAATATTGTTCAGACAGAAGATAAAATAAATATTGTGCAGTTCATTGAGATGAATTCAGCTGAATATCCTATTAGTATTGAAGTTGGCTATTTTATAAACTAAAATAAAAACAATATCTTTCATAGTTTTATAACATATTTTTAAAATTTATTTTAGCACAAACACACATCCACACACTGATGTAAGAAACAAATTTCAGGGGTAAATATTTGATTTCTCTATATTGAGACAGTTTTTCTAACTACAGTATTACTGTAATAGGCCTACAGTCAGTCACATGGTTGAGAAAAGATAAAAATCCTCCACATCAAAGTAATCAACCTTAAAAAGTATTAAAAACATATATAGTCAACATAATATTCATTCACAAATAAAATATTCTTTTTACAGAATAATATTACTATAATATTTGAATTAATTATTTTTAAATATTCTTACAAGGCAAATGAGTCCAATATGGGCTGAACTCAAGAATAGTTTACTAGCATTACAGTTGGTATTTTATAAACAAAATAAAATTGTCTTGTTAACACATACACGTACAAGTAATTAACACAATTAAACAAATTGATGGTATAAATAATGGCTTTGAAAATATAATATTACTCTTTAGTAAAGGCAGTCATATAACTGGGAAAATATAGTAAAAATCTCCATATAAAAATAAATTTTAACATTTGCTTCTTTATTAAGTACAATCTTAATAATGATTAAAAACACTGCTTAAAACCTAACATAATACTCATTCACAAATGAAAAACAATAATCTGTTTAAAGAACAATATTTCTTTCATGTTTGAATTAATTATTTGGATATTGTTCTGACAGAAGATAAACAAAAAATAAAAGATGGTTAATTGTACAAAAATTACTACATATAAATGGTTAACTATTTGGAATTGTATTATAATTTGTGCGGTATTTAGACTTCAAATTGATATGAACGTGAGTGTGTTCAAAATTAATAAAGTAATATAAATAAACATCTTTAAAAACAAATAATTAAAAATATATTTGCGCTTTAATCATTCAACTTTACTTGGGAAACTTATGGCTGTATTTTCCATAATTAGTTCATATCAAAATATTTTATTTTTAGAAATCTTTGTAACTCAAGATTGAATAATAAATACTTTACAAAATTATACAATACCTAACTTAATAATATATCACAAATATAAAGAAAATAGACAAACAAATATACAAGATATATACACAAAAATGAAAAATAAATGTTTCTTATCATTTGAGTAAATTAGATATTTACTAATTAGATATTATCTAAAAAATTTAGATATGCATAACAGCAAGAGTTAAGCAAAACAAATCATCCCTGTTCGAAATTAGTTAGTCATAGTCAATTAAAAATGTGCATGTAAAATTAGTAACACTGGATGAGAGATGTATTGCCCAATTTCAAAACTCCAAACATAAAGATACATAATTGTTCAACTTTTCTTCTTTTTATTTTTTATTTGGTATGTCAAGGTTAGTTTAGGTTACTAATCTTTAAATTTTAGCAAAATTGATAGAAATTATGAACAATTTTGATTTTTAAAACATATATTTTTAATTAATTTAAAAAAAGACCACGTTTGATCTTAAAATTACATTTTTCGCTTAGAAAGGACATTGTATCACCCTCCAATGGCTATAAATTTGGTGGTATTTCATAAGTGTTTGTAAGCCCCCCTCCTCAGGCCAAAGTTTTGGTTCTGCCTCAGTCAGCTGTTAATTACATCCATTATATATATATATATATATATATATATATATATATATATATATATATATATATATATATATATGACCAATTTATTAACATCAATAAATCTCTCTAATGAGAGAGTTCTATGAATTCCAACAAACCTCTTTAGTCCTTAGGAGAGGCCACAAACCAGTATTAGATTCCAAATTTATTAGTATAGTAATATGAAACATTCCCAATTTCTTTTGTTTTCCTGCACAAAATTAACTTTTATAAAATGATACGAAAAATTAATCTGTCTTTATAGTCAGATTATAATCTCGAGTTTCCTAGTAAGCTTGCATATAAATTATATTTCAAAATATATACTCTACTTTTTTTTTAAACTGTAAAATCAATCTTGTTAATTTCATGTTTTAATACAAATTTGGAATGTATACTACAACAAAAACCATTTCTCTCATTAATTAATGGTAATAAATTGGTCATATTTTTTTTGTATGTAATTAACACCTGACAAACAGTAGCACAACACTAAATACAACTACCCTATCTATTACACATAAACATCTAAAATAACTTAAAACTAAAACTACCCTATCTATTATACATTAGACACCTGAGTTTTGCTGTTTCATCCCTTAAAGCGGCCACTTCATATTTTAATTTCATATTCTGTTGTTCCAAGAAAGCTGCCCTTATTGCAATCTCATCTTCCTTTGCTCTTCTTGCATCTCGAGATCTTTTTGCTGCTTCATTATTCTTCCTCCTTCTTTCCCAATAAGCGGCAGTCCTAGCGTCATCTTCTCCTGTTGAAGATGGTTGTTGAGGACTGCCGGATCTCCTCATATTTGTGTTAGACTTATTACTGCCTGTTTGAATCTGTGATAGCATTTTTTTCCTGAATTCAAGAAATTCTTCACTTGTGTACGGTCCTAACAGTACATCTGATGATGTTGAACCAACGAGGAGATCTTTTGGATATGCTTTAAAAGGACGAGTAGGTCTACCATTCCTTGTTGTATTCATGATAGGATTTGCTATCCTGAATGTTGAGGATACTGTGTTGGAAGCTGGCGGTGAAGCACTACCCATGTCTGAAGCATCGTCCGATGAGTCTGTTACATTAGTGTTGCCCATGCCGGGTGGTGGTGGATATCGTAGAGGTATAGGAATGGCAGGGTAATATCCATGGGGAGGTGTTAAACTATGATGTGGTAACCCATGGTGAGGTATTAATCCATGTGGAGGTGATAACCTGTGGGGAGATGGTAAACCATGAGGAGATGAAAATCCATGGGAAGATGGCAAACCATGAGTAGATGGTAACACATGGGGAGGTGGCAAACCATATGAAGATGGTAACCCATGGGGAGATGACAAATCGTGTGAAGATGGTAAGCCATGGGGAGATGGTAAACCACGGTGTGATGGTAACCCAAGCGGGGGTGTTAACCCATGAGGATTATTGCTAGAATTTGAATATTGTTTGAGTTCAGGTTCGTCCACTACCTCTTGTTTCACTTTACTTTGGCTTAAGTCTAAAACTTTGTCTTCGGAAGCTGAGTAATCCATTGGGTGGTCTTGTCGATTCATGTCTGTAACAGAAAAAATAATTAAGTAATGAAGTTATTGGTGAATACACCTATATCCTTAGTATTTTATTTTATATAAAGAAATATAAACACTTTATTATAATATATTAAGTTTTAATAATAACATTGTTCATTAGCCTATAACCGTGGTGGATTAATATGCTACTGCAGGACTTTCGACTTCCGAAAATAGAGAAAAATATCAGATTATTCTTTGATATTTATGGAGAGTGAGAAGATAGTATTGTCTGCCAACTTTGTCAAAGGAAAGTTTTAATCAAGTGGGCACTGTTCATCCAACTAGTAGTGCTCATGAAATTGTTCTTAAAATATAAAACTAATGTTGTATCCTGAACTTTAGAATGCGATCCAAAAGTCGTCAATGCAGCATTTGCAAACTTTCTTATCTAAAAGTAAAGATAAACTGACTACTAGGTGTTCATAAACATCCAAAACTATCATTTGTTGTAATGAAACACGTAATATTTCTTAAAGTATCTTAAAATATCATTTTCTCAAAAACAGTTAATTTTACAGTTTATAAAATATCTAATCCTTTTAACACTGAATAAGATGATATCTTTATTTTTGTTTTACGTTGAAGCATAACCAAGATCAGTAAGAGCTTTTCTTGATTGACCAGTACATAGCAATCAACTTTTAAGTTATTAAGTTGATTGTTAAGTAGTGGATGAGCAAGTTCTACTAAATTAGAAAGAATTTAAATATCTTCCAACATACAAAATATGGTAAATATGTGAGGGGAAAAATTATCAGGATTAAAAAATAATTGTTTTAAGCCATTATTTGTTATAAAGACCAAAAGTAGCCTTGCAACTGCAACAATGTAGGCTTATGTTTGAATTTCGGAATTATTATTTTTTTTTAATTTTTATTATAATACATACAAAGTGTTCTTTTATATGTAATATATTTTACACTTCAGTTTTCGGGGAAACGTATGGTTTCAGAAAATCGCGATTTTAATTTCCTAAAAAAAATGTCGAAATTTTCAATTGACTCATTATTTTCTAATTTATCGGCGAAAACGTAAAGAGTTTCGAAAAACTGCGATTTTAATTTCTTAAAAAAGTTGTCGACAATTTTCAATTAATTCATTTTTTCTAATTTATCAGCGGAAAACGTAAAAAGCCAAGGAAAACTGCACCTTGAATTCTCTAAATAAAGTAGGTTGGCAATTTTCTATTGATTCATTATTTTCCGATCTCGTAAAAAGAATGGGCTTATTTATTATTATTTGTTTGTTTTCCTAATCCATCAATCAGCTAATTTTTGTATTTAACAACAAGCTACCTACCTTAACAGGCTCTTGTAAATAATCACACAAAAAGTTTAAGAAGCCGTGATCATTTTAAATTTCGATCGGTTACAACAGAATCAACTTAATAAGTAATAAAAAAGAACAATTATCAGATATTGTACACAAATTTTAGCTCTACTAAAATTATGTCTTTAGAACATTGTCTTCAGGCTATACAGATGAGATATATTGGCTATTGGCGTATTTACTTTTTTTTTTTTTTTTAGCTTACAATATAAAAAAAGGAAGTACAAATTTGATCTTTATCAACAGCAATAGTGTTTTTTTTAGGCTAGAAGTGTTTTTGTGTGATAAGAACTTCTATAGTTTTTTTTTCTTTTGAGGTGTCGTTGGACGGTGCTTAAAAAAAAAAAAAAAAAAAAAAAAAACCATTAAATCCACTCTAATTTGTATTAGGGAATTTATAAATATTTGTAATTAAAAAAACATCTGTCTTTATATTAAAAAGTTGTTCTCATGAAAGGAAAGGAAAGAAAATATATCAGCTGTTGATAATATAAATAAATATAATTTAAAGCAAATTAACAAAAGTGTGTTTGTGGTTATTTGTTAAAGAAGTGTCGTGATTATTTGTTTTTAACGAAATGTCTTCTTTTTTTGTCTTTACAATATTTTAAAGTGTGTTATTTTAATTTGTTAATGTTTTGCAATCTTTTCTTCCATGCTTTTATTAAAAGTTTATTGAACTGTTTCTCACTGTACTTTTAATAATAATTATAGGGAACAGAAACTTATACTGAGGGTGTGTTTATCACCGCAACTACATGAGAATTATGCGTGGATTTAACAATGAGGAAACGAACATTGATTCGTATAAACGAGCACTAAGGATGCCAGCCGAAGTTATACCATTTACAAATGGACCAATGAATGAACGCTTTAAATCAATTTACAACTGTGTTTAAATTAAATTATTTACATTTAACAAAATATTGTACGATTCCGACCAACGGGATCCTAGTAGTTTTAAGGGATGAAAACTATCCACGTAATAGTTGGCAAGAGTACCAATTTTTTTATTACAATGTAAAGATGGAAACTGTGCAAAAACATTACACCAAAAGTTCAGAAGCATATCCTAACATCAAAAACAACCAAAAATGTATGCAAATATATTTCCCAAAATGCTTAATTTTCTATCTAGACGCAATTTTGTGTTTTTTACCAAAAAGTCGTATATTTTTAACGATAAATGATACAGAGTAGATATTTTACAAGCTACTAACCAACCGATTAACATTGCTAATTTCAAAATGGCGGCAATAGAAACGTCGAATATATAAAAAAAAACTGTTAAATTTACAAAATTTTAACAAGGGACAAATAATTTGCCATTTTTTAACGAGAGAAAATGATATTTTAAAATATTTTCTGTAACTTTAAGAATAACTGAGTTATCTACCAAAAACTGAAAACAATAATTCTCGACAATTGTCTTTAAACACCCAAGATTCGCTCAAACAAAAAGTATTGTTTTAATTCTCCAAATTTTTATCTCTAAAGTTTACTGTAGCTTGAAGCACAACTTAGTTATCGATACACTCAATAATAATATGTCATAACTATCAATTTTGTTTCTTGTAAATTAAACAGTTCTTGAGATATTCCACGTTAAGAAGTTTAAATAGCCGCCATTTTTATATGAGTAAAGAAAATGTATCGATTATTTTCCTTAAATCACTAAATAGCTGGCAAAATTTCAACTTCCTATCACTTGCCGTTAAAAGGATATACTTTTTTGTTTAAAACACAAAATGACGCCTAGATAGTAAACTGAAGCATTTATAAGAAAGTATGTTTATGAAATTTGTCATTGGTTTTGATATGAGGAATAAGTTACTGAACTTTTGGAAACACCCTGTATATTTAAATGGAGTCTAAGCTTATTCCACTTCTGTCATAAACACTCTCTACGCTTTTAAATAACGCGATTTTGCGATTACAAGCAAAATAGAGCAGATTTTGAAAAAAAATATTTTAGATCAGTATCAAGGTGAATTTTTGTATTAGATAACTCGCGAGCTGGTGATTTTAGGTCCATTACATTCTGTACTTCAGCAAAAAATTACCAAAATCATTTTACTTTGTTTTTTCTCATGGTATGTTCTCCCAGATTTTAAACTGACGAATTATCTTAAATACTGAAGATATTTCACAGAAGTATCTACTTATTAAGTTCGATTAAAAATGTTCCAGTCGTTTAGGCTGCGTAGAGAGGCGGACATCAATTCAAAACTTTTTTGCGAGGAGACCTCAAAACATATGTGCGAGAAAGACATATTATTTAGGTAGGAATATTTTTAGAATTATCCTAACTGTCATTTGTGGAAATCAAAATATTGCTTTGTCATTATTATATTTTACTCTCTATTTATGAAAAGGTTTATTTTAAATTCTTCACATACAGTATGAGTTTGCTATCATTTTTCCAGAATGTTATCTAACTTTATAAAATACTCTTACAATTTCGTATTTTTATTGCATGTACAAATTAAAAACAAAAAATTAGACCAATGTCGTATTTTTTAAATTTATTTCTTTCTCTTTGTTTAATTATACAAGGTTTATTGTAATTATTTTATATTCAACTTTAATATAATACTGTTAGAATTTAGTATTTATATTGCGTTTAAAAATTATAAACAAAAAAGATCAAGTCGTATTTATTAATTTCATTTCTTTCTCTTTATTAAATTATTGTAATTCTTTTATATTCAACTTTAATATAATACTCTTATAATTTCGTATTTATATTGCGTTTAAAAATTATAAACAAAAAATAAGACGAAGTCGTATTTATTAATTTATTTCATTTCTTTCTCTTTGTTTAATTATACAAGGTTTATTGTAATTCTTTTATATTCAACTCTAATATAATACTGTTAGAATTTAGTATTTATTTTGCGTTTTAAAAATTATAAACAAAAAAAAGATAAAGTCGTATTTATTAATTTTATTTCTTTCTCTTTATTAAATTATACAAGGTTTATTGTAATTCTTTTATATTCAACTTTAATATAATACTCTTATAATTTCGAATTTATATTGCATTTAAAAATTATAAACAAAAAATAAGATCAAGTCGTTTTTATTAATTTCATTTTTTTCTCTTTGTTTAATTATACAAAGTTTATTGTAATTCTTTTATATTCAACTTTAATATAATACTGTTTGAATTTAGTATTTATATTGCGTTTAAAAATTATAAACAACAAAACATAAGATCAAGTCGTATTTATTAATTTCATTTCTTTCTCTTTATTAAATAATTGTAATTCTTTTATATTCAACTTTAATATAATACTCTTATAATTTCGTATTTATATTGCGTTTAAAAATTATAAACAAAAAATAAGATCAAGTCGTATTTATTAATTTCAAATTTCATTTCTTTCTCTTTGTTAAATTATACCAGGTTTATTTTAATTCTTTAACATCACTCTTTTGAGAACATAAGCAAACATAATATAATACTATTAGAATGTCGTAATTTTATTTCGTTTTAAAATTCTAAAATAAAATAAAATCGTAGTTATTATTTTAACCCAGATAAAACGGACTGATGAATTGTCAAAAACGAATAAACACAACACAAATAACAACATTTCTTTAAAAAACAATCACACTTTTGTTTAGTTTGCTTCAAATTATTTTTGCTTATATCAATAACAGCTGGTTTTATTTGATTCGTTCAATTTAAAACTTATGTTAGGGTTTTGTCTTAAGAACAAATCCAATATATATTGGAACTCATCTATACAAGTTCTAACCACTTCCAAATGAGCTTAAAACTTGAATTTTTTCTAACTTATAGCCTTTAGCCTGTAACAGACGGGAAATTTTTAGGAAGTTTAAATTTTTATTCGATACCCTATAGATAATATTTCCCCAAACAAATTGCTAGATATTTTTAAACCATTAACTAAGGTTATTTTTGTCACCGTCATATTTTTGGTATATGTGGGACAATACAAACAATACAAATGTGTAGTTTTATCGACTTGTCTTGTGTAGATTGGTTGCGATTTACAGACAGACACGCGCGTGAAATTATGAAGGCCCTTTATTTTACCTTCGAATCCTAATATAGAGAAGTCAATTAAAAAGCAATCCACCAATGGCTATTGAATTGTTTGTCTCATCTCACTAAAACTGCTTTTAAAATTTATACGCTACACATTTCTCATTGTGTGGTTAAATCGAATTCGTCATAAAAAAAACTATATTATAAGATTTCGCACTGCAATTTAAGTTCACATCCATATATTTATACTTAAAACTGTTCAAGTAGAGAGGGAGGGGGATGTTATTTGACGCTTTAAATTTGACTTAACCCCAACATATAAATTTCTTCGTCAAATAAACATACTAATTCTTAAACAGAATAACTTGCCGTTTTATTTGATATTCCACACATAATATTTCAAAATAATCAACTTAATAGTGTTCACCTTAACTACACCTAGGTCATTTTTTGTTACCGCTATATTCTTCTTATATGTGAAACAATACAAATAATTTAAATGCAAATTTTGAAATATATAAGATCTATTGTTTTGTCTGTGCAGACGGGTTGCGACAGACAGACATGCGCGTGTAATTATAAGCGTCTTTGGTTTTACCCACGGACCCTAAAAACACTATTTTAGCCTCATGATTTTACATACATTTAATGTTATCGATCACATAAATTTCCCTATAAGCAATTGAGTAGAAGAGAAATAAACAAAAGAATATTTATTACCTCAATATCATTCAATTAAATACTTAATATACACAGAACAAGATATTAATTAGGACTTACAAAAAGCGGCATCTCTATTCTCCATCATAATGTACACTAAAAACTAAACTTCCCAATCGGTACCAGAGGTGAACGCACTCCACGGAGAACCAAATCGTACTAAAGACCTTTTTAGCAAACCCCTAAAACCTCCATTCTTTTAGATAAAAAAAAAACTCTCGACGCACTTGTCAAAAGACTTCCTGCAGACCTAACGGTACAGGTTACACAATTTGGGGGTGGAAAGCCCCTCTACCTGCAAAACAAATAATTTGCACCCCTGCTGATACCGCTATGTCTTTATATATACTTCCTAGTCTGCTAGAGGGTTGTTTCTTTAGATTTATTTCATACTGATTTTTAAACAGTTTGCTTTCATAACATGCTTTGTCTCCGAGTTACGTGTTCAGCCGTACCCGGAAAGATCTTAACCTCAAAATAAGATTAAGGTTTATAGAACGTCGGAAGTTTTAGGGAGAAGGGTTTCTAGGATTTACTTCCTGTTACAGATCCTCTTTGTCAGATTTGATTTAGCAGAAACAAATCAATAGATAATTCCATAAAAATTAAAATATTCACAATTCCAGTACAATACTGTAAAACAAATCCAATTAAACGAACTCATTAAAGTACCAATAAAAATTGAAATTTAAAACGAAAGCTGACTTAAGTATTCTTAGTTAATTAAGATTTTGAAAATAATTCTAAATAGTCTCTTAAATTAACGTAAGACTCCATGTACCGAATGTATTAAGAATGTAACTAAATAACTCAAATTAATGTTATTTAATTAGTTAAGACGTTTGAAGCCACAGATAATAAATAAAACAAGTTAATTTGTATCATCACAGTAATTACCCAGCCCATCTTAGGATGCAAACAGATCCTCTAAATGTAATGCACAAAAATGAGTGTCTTGGACCTTGTAGGGAATATTAAAATGTATTGGTAGATCAAGGTGGCATATCCAGTAGGGTTTGTTTAAAACAGGTTATCTAAATCTCTTAACTGTGTAAATCAGTACATTCTTGACGTCGACTAGGTCCTAAAGGGCCTCGTAACGTCTCATTTCGCTCGTAACGCTAGCGAGCCTCAAAATCTGGAAAAACCTCTACTCGCCGCGCTTGTGTCGTCACTCGGCCCGTAATTTTGACAATCACTTCGCTATTTTGTATTGTAGAGATGTGTGGTTGGTACCATTACATGCAGAATTGTAAACTTAATTTTTATGTAAATTAGAGAGTTATCAATTTAACAATTAACAAGTTATGAACAAGAAACTGTAAATTCAATTATTCTGAAGTGTAAAATGGGCATACTTCAGTCTTCTATATCAAATTCATGTTTTTACTTTAATTTTTGGTCGCTATCGTGCTTTTAAAGACGACAATGATGTACTGTATTTCAAAAATCACATATTCCTAAATTGTTTCAAAATGTATTGATTTTTAAATTTCGTAGGAGTTAGGGTTATAAAACCATAAGAATTCAGAGGAAGCATTATGCTAATTTCGCCGAGAACTGTCCCCGTTATGTCCATTATAGACGAAGGAAACTTGACAGATGTGTCCAAATCATATTGCACAATGTAACGGTAAACATAGTTACGTAATATGAACAAATACCTGGAGAAGTGAAATCTAATCAAAATCCGTTGCCTTGGGGTTGGTTCTAACCTTGGCTAACCAATTCGCTCTAATATTTCCTAACTTTCTAACATTACTGGAAGTATGCGTAAAAACCTAACGGCACCCCTGCTAACCTACCCCCTCCTGAGAGTAACGGGATTTTTGGCAGTCGTAAAAGTGACACTTTCAAGACTAATTGTACTTTGGTAAAAAAACAAGGGAAAAAAGATTTTAGAAAGTTCGTTTCGCATTGCATTGTTTAGGCGTTATAATTACTGAGTAAAAAATAGGGAAAAAAACATCGTTTTAAAACTTTTGAAGATGGCAACGAGAGGGCGTGTTTATAAGTGAATGTTTCGTAAAAATGTAACGGAACATTATTACAATTTTTACGATTTAGGTTTTTTCTGTAAAATAAATAAATCATGTAAAATATTGCACTAACTTTATCACACAAAGGGTGTTTCAAAAAAATTGTGTTTATAACTTAAAGAAGTGATTTATGGTAAAAAAAAAGTAAGTCTTTATAAGCATATCCGTGTACCTATTATGTAACACAATAGAAATAATGTACATGGTGTTTTAAAAATATTAGTCCTATTTTCGAGAAGTAAGTTAGAGTACCAAAATAAAAAAGTTCTTTTAAATATATGTCCAAAGATTCGTTCGTCGACCATTTTGTGTTTTTCCGAAAAATTATGATAACGTACAGAATTATTAAGATTTAAATTCGAAATTCAGTGGACGCACTTTATGTACTACGTTTTACAAGACTAAATTCCACAGTACTTCAAACGTACTGACTCGCATTTTCCACTCTTCACAAAACGAAAATTTTAAAATGATTTACTTTCAGTGTTTTTATGAAATTTATAATCGAGTCGATGAGCTCCTTTGACAAAGTTAGAAATCGAAACCGCTGTATCTCGAATATTATTTGGCGATCATAACAATTGTTTAATATCTGAACTCTATAATTGTTTCGTTAGGGATTAAGGCGAATTTTTCATTTTTAAAAGTCCAAACTGATAGAAAATTTCATAGGAATTGTCAAATCGTGTCTTGAAAGATTAAATTATAACTACATGGTATTTCAAAATGTGTCCTAACTTCAGGAAGAGATTTGACACCAAAATAAATTTTTTAAATTGTAAATGTATATAAACCAAAAAGATTTATTACCGTTCTGTCGGCCATTTTGTGTATTTCGAGTATAAATTTGGTACACATATTTTTCATGCTACCAGTATAAATAAGACTCAAAACTCTATCTTATAAATTGTTAAAATGGCGGCCGTTTGAAATTCTTAATATTGAATATCACTAAAACTATTAACAAAAAGTAAACTTCGGCCATTTTGAAAAGACAAAGTTTTGTTTCCTTGTAAAACATAACATAAGAAAGGTGTATATCGAATTTTGATGAAATAGCTTCTTAATTTTTAAAAGTTCAAAAAAAAGAAAAATCATTATTTTTCAAAAAAAATACAAAATGGTCCACAGACGGATGACGAATTGTCTTCGGACAAACATTTATAAGAAAATATTTCTTTATTCTGATCACATGACCTACTTCCCGAAGTTAGAACACAAATTTTTGATACATCCTGTATATTATTCATGTTTTGTCACATAATAGCCCTATTGGTAACCTCTCCTAGGTATACTGGTAGAGCGTAAATTAAAAAATGTGTATACTAAATTTTGGCTCAAAATGTTAATAATTATTTTTGAAATATCCTGTATGAAAAAACCATTGATGTTATTTATGAGAGTTTTCCGAAAAATGTCCATTTACTACTTACATGTACAACATGTCTTTTTTTATTGTTGTTCCATGAAGTATTTCATAAAGAAATAAACTGTTAGTACCCCTTTTTATCAATTTATTATTATTTTTTTAATTTATGACTTCGTTTCTGCCAAAAACTCGGCCTGTTTACATCATATGATAATGAAATATACCTTTGAAAGCCTTAAGTTTATTTTCGATTCTTCCTAATTATCCCAGGATCGTAAAATATTTTACATCCAATTTAGTACACTGGCTTTTGACATTACGCTTTACGATCCACCAAAATTAGCACAAAATGGATAGAACTATGATTATTTTGCAAATTTAGAGATAAGTTCCGAAGTTCTATTTTTGAGAATACAACTACCAAGACGCGATATTTTTATCCTTACAGGATCAATACTGTTGAAACTGATTTTGTGTAAAATTATAGAAAACTTAAAAAAAAAAATGCTCACATACCAAATTTTATCAAAATTCACCCGTATTTGCTGTACACCACAGCACGGAAAAACTGCTTCTCACTTTTGAATTTTACGTCAACGATTTTAATTTACCCAAAATTCAAATACACTAAAGAAAGTTACAAATTAATTAATTTTTGAAAGTTTAAACTACTTCCCCTTGTTGATTAAAAGCAAAAACCGTTCTGTAATCACCTTATAAAAAAGAATATGAAAGACTCCTCGCCCACGAATCAAGATAGATCTGATGGGAAGATGAAAGAGCAGGTTCTAACCCAAGACTACATGAAAAGGGTCCTGCGAAATTGGCAAACTCGCAAGCACTACTATCTCAACAAATTTAATCACAACTTGTCTAATAGAATAACTGTAACAGTTTGAGGTTAGATTAACTAGTTAGACTCACGAAATGTTATCATATTATATTTTACTTCTGTTGTTATACACAGTGATCGATATAAGTGTGTCTTCTCTTTCACTTAGATTTTATTTTAGTTTTCACTTAAATTGATTTTTATTCAAAGTATGGCGTTACTTTGTCATAGAACGAATTTTACTATAAAGCCTGCATTAAATGATTGCAAATATTCTAAAAGAAGCCTCAGTGTGATTCTCATTACATTACACTGTACGTTCCAATTAATCTCGGTTCAATTGTTTTTTAAGTACAGAGAATTTACTCCTGAAAACGCATACAAACTTGTATATCACTAATTTGAGGTTCTGTAGCTCCTGAACTGTTGGATGCATACAAAATACACAATAAAAAAGCCTTAAAAATATTTGTAAAACCTAAAACCTCATTTTGTATACGAAATATTTAAATTGGCCAGCATATTTGAAAAAGGCTGACGTTATTAAAAATTTAAAACCCCAAAATATGACATCGTACAAATTTTAAGGGAGAAACCACTTGATTTTTTTTAAATATATCAAATACTTTCAAATTAAAACATGTGGTACGTATATCGTTACTCTGTATTGGTACAGTCTCCTCTTTTTGATGCTAAAACAATCGCAAAAATATCTCGACAAATCAACCAAGAGACAATAGTTCATTACATTAATCCAGCTGATAACGTAATATACATTTTAATATGTAATTATGTAAATAAAAAAATTAGGATTTTATGTTTGTGTACAATTAGTTTTCTGTATCAGTATATATGAATTAACAAACTAGCACTGCTCCACTCTGTCATTTAATAATGTTCTAGTTATGTAGTCCATTTTCAACACATTTTTATTAAGTAGGCTAAATTTATTCCGTTCAGGAACACGTCAATAATTTTAAATGCGTAAATATACACTTTTAGTCGTATAAACTAATTAAAACGTTTATAATAAATACAGATTTCAGCTCTTATAAAATAAGCCTACAACACATGTATGGTAGATTTGTAGCAAAACAAATGACTTGGAGAAAGCGAGTTTATCAAAGGGTTTATTTTAGGGATACACAGTTAGTTTACCAATTATTGTTCATCCAAAGCAAAACCTGTTCTTGACATTTGAAAACATCTTATAAGCACAAAGTACCGGGTCTTCTAAAAGTTAAAAATATAAATGGTTGTTGTTTCGTTATTTGTTGGTCCAATCCTTGAGTAAAACTCTTCATCGTATGCAAATATAATTCGTATATTGTTAAAACATCGGCTGTTATTTTCATTGCTTGTTTGTTGCCATAGCAACGAGTTTTCTCATTGTTAACTAATTTCAAACACACAAATCTAGTAGGCCTAGGTGATAAACTTGTAGAAATTTACAATTATTTATTTAAAAAAAATTCGTTATGATTCTGTCTTTACAAACACACATTGCATTTATTCAGTGTTATTATGAATGTGAACAGAGTTTATCAGCTGGGCTGAGAAAGTTTCGTAGTCACAACGATTTGAGAGACGGACCGCGCAGTGTAGTCGCGTATATAAAGCTTGTTAGTAAGTTTGAAACCAACGGGTTTAATGGAGACATCAAGAAGAACTTCAAACGTAAGAGATTTGTTGAAAATCAGAAAGTAACCGCTTTCAAAACGTAGCAGAGATAAATGTCAACAAGTTAAGAAATGCAGCGCATAGCATAGAAGAAATATAACTGTTACTTTAGGGCCACTCGAACACCCCGTCTCAAAAACACTTAAAAGTAAAAGTTTTGGGTTAATTTTAAGTTGTTTTTTTAAATACCGTTTAATTCCAAAAGAATTTATGCACTTTATTTTGCTCTATGTTAAAAAACAAATAAGCTATACAGTAGTTAATTATTAAAGTTTAACCTGTTTTTAAAAGGCACGCTATATTTCCCTTAAAAATAAACCTCACATGGTGAAGCACCACAAAGTGCTGAAAATATTGTTTTCAACTTGTGCCGTATTTCTAGCAAACTTACGTTTACATTTAGATAAATGGGCTACAACGGGAAGGTCTACAACTCAAATTTATAATTCGTAATAAGTTTTTAAAATGATTGTTTTCAACGACTTCAGCTTAAATTAGTGTTTCCCGTCTCTTCTATAGATATCATTACGTAATATCGACAAATTAAAATTTGTTTTCTACCATTAACAGTTTGGATGTTTATAAATAAATTACCGACTAAATCTTCAATAAAATGGGAGACGATTGGGTGCAAAGATTTTTGTTCTGGTTCTACGCATCCTTATTACAATATCTTAACTTATTTTTATAATCATTTTACACCGTAAAGATAATAGGATTCAAGGATTCCCAAAACCACAAAAAATATTTAGATGTAAAATTTGCGTAGAGACATTACTATCCCTGTTTATTTTTTTTTATATTCTAAAAACAGTTAAAAACAATTTATTTTAATATATGCTAAAATAATATTACACTCCATTTAGTCCTTATAAAATAGGCGACTGTTTTAAATTTAATATCAAGTTATTGGTAGTGTAGTAAGCTGTAATTTGTTACGTATTTTTACGGACATAAATATAAATATTCCACATTAAAAATTAATAATAAAATATCTTTAGGGATATAAAAAGAATTATTTTCATGTAATTTGATGAGAAACGCTTCCTTTTATGTAAGAAACAGAAGAAGGAAAATAGTTTAAATAACAAAATATAAACTTTGAATATAAAAAATGTAATTTTCTCTCCTCTATATTAATGAATTTGAATTAATTAATATATTCACAACAGTTTACTATCGATAACCTACTTAAATGTAAAAACAATCAAATTAAAACTTACTTTTCACTGTAGAACGACTTCAGTCAAACACAAACAGTAGCGTTAAAGTCTCCACTTCTCCAATACTGACGTAAATCTCGAGTAGTCCACCACACGCAACTAACCATTACGCACTGTACTCTACAACCCTTGCGAAATGTATCTTTAGTAGGTGACCTCATCTTGCGATTTCTACCCTGAGTTTCGACCAATCACAGAGCGTTTAGTAATGATGGTGGGGGGAAAGGGTTACACTGCTACCGCACAGAAAGAAAGGGTGAAAAGTTTAAGCTATGGTCATTTTGTAATCCTTGGTGAAAGTTCTGACTGGTTTTGTTTTAAAATATATAGACTTTGTCTATTGTTGAGTTGAGATGACGCAATTGGTTAACAATTGTTTATAGGTGGTTTATTTAAAAATTGTTTTATTTTATTACAATTTGACGGGTGTGTCATTCAAATTGAGACATATTAGTATCATATAAACGGTAAACTTAGAAGAAAAATGAAGCTTGGTGTCGAAGGAAAAATGAAATACTATTATTAATCTTTATTAGGTCTGTTTTAAATAGTTATTTGAGGGTCAACAAATTTTAAAAAATCTACTCTAAAACCATTTTTATTCCGACCTTAATTATTCAAGATTTCACAAAAGATTTGGTGATCTCCTGACCTTCAAAATTTATAATCTCAACGTATACAGGATGTCCCACGAAGAAGCGGAGAGATATTCAGGACGTATTCTACTGGGGGAAATAAGAAAAAAAGGTTCATATGAATATACTCCCTAAATTCGTTAGTTGTTTATCTAGCCGCCATTTTGTGTTTTGAAGAAAAAAATTCATATCTTTTTAATGGAAAATGATACATAATTGAAATTTTGCATGCTACTTAGTGCTATAGAGACCTATTTGGAGTAAAACTATAAACTCATTTCCTTCACTCATTTCAAAATGGTAGATATTTAAAATGTTTAACATAGAATATATTGAAAGCGTTAATATTACAAAAAATATATAAGATTTAAATTCTATTTAGATAAAAATAATACAAAACAGCAGAACTCACAAAAATTTTGTTCTAGGTTAATCTTGGTGTTGTAAACAATTAGCAATAACCTATGTATTTAATTTTTTTGACCTTCTTTGACGTACAGAAAAAATAAAATGCCTTTTTTTGTCGTTAAAAATGGAACCTTTTTTACTTCTTATATTATAGTGTTTGTAAAATTAACAATTTTACATATATTCAATATTAAACATTTTAAAATGCCGCCATTTAGAAATTAATATAGGAAATTGGTTGATAATTGTTCTGAAATTGGGTCTTAATTTCAACTCTGTATCACTCGCCGTTCAAAAGATATGATATACTGTTTTTTATTTCAAACTCAAAGGATTTTAGGCCTATCTTCATATGGGCCTTAAATTTTTATTTTCAGCAGTAGAATACGTCTTGAAAGTTTCTTCGTGGGACGTTCCGTATAAAAACTATACAGTTTAACAACAAAATTGTTTTTTAACAAAGTTTTGCTAGAAAATGATCCAAACACAAAAACATTTTTTCCGTCGAAAGAATTTACGAACCAATTTTTTTACGACAATTGCAAATGTATTTTTCAAAATGTTTAAAAGCTATACACGTTCAAGTTACCAAGAAAAAACAAAACAATTGCCAAAGATAGGTGATTTTAGGTTAAGAAATTCGTTAACATACTTCTAACCTACTCATTCATTTCATTTCGATCTACTTATAGAAACCATGAAATTTAAAAAATAATAAATAGGAAACTATAAAAAACTAAATAAAATTGTTTTGTGGTCAACACAGAGTTTACAGATGTTCATTATAGAATCTCTCTACTGGCATATAAGAAAGAAAATTCTTCTGTTCCAAGATTTGTTCTCAGTTAAGAAAATTTTCGTAATTCGATTCTATAGTTTCTTAAAAATTACCCTTGCATCTCTAATAGTAATGAGTATCATTACCATAATGGTGTTAGTATTAATAAAAGTACTGAAGATTGTATTGTAACACTGAATTTTAGACGACTTATAGTGTAAGTGTTTTTATTATAAATAGTAAATATATAAAATTGTAAAGAAGACTATTATCAGAAATAAACACCTTTCAGATAAGTAAGAATGGATGATATATGCCTAAAAGAACCTGTTTTCTAATGTTAGCAATCTCGCTTTGGTAGTTAAGTGCAGAATTTTGGTTTAGGCCATTGAGATTTGATCTGAGTTCGGGTTTAAGCAACTTGTCTTAGTTTAGATTCCTCTCTTTCATTTTTCCTATCAGGTATTTCTTCACCAACTCTTGTTCTCTTCGTATCCTGACGGTTGTGTCCTATTTGCGGTCAGTCCTATTAGCGGTCGAGGGTAAAATCGTCCAGTTTGCGGTCACCCCAAAAATATATTGGGCAACCCTAATTATATTTTTCCAATTTGCGGTCATATATATAACCTAACCTAACCTAACCTATATAACTAGACATGATTTGTGATTAGAGTCAAATCATTCTGTTATGTATTTAGTGGCTAGGTATGCAAAGGACGGGAAGAAATTAACTACATCTCAAGACGTGACCACAAACTGGAAACCCTTCCACCCCCAGGACCTTGATCGTCCCCTCATAAAACTACACTTGACCGCAAATAGGAAGACACCATCCTGACGCTATCAGACGTATCCTTCGTATACTAAGATACGTATATTTTGTAATTACGAAACTTATCCCATACTTCTTATAATGGGTACGCAATAGCAGTCCGCAATAATAGCGGTAACAATTGCATTTGCGTTGAATTCTAGTTAACAGTAAACTAGAATTTACTGTTTGTTGAATATAATTGCAAAATGGTTACAAAATTTCAAAATGGCAGCCGTTTGAAACAATTTTTCGATAGTTCCTTCTGATCTAAGTCATATTTGAACATAATAGTTTATCTTATGCATATTTGTATAAACACTAGGACACTATAAGTAAATACCGTAAAGTAAAATGACTTTTCAAGTTAAAAATAAAGTAACTTACACGGATATTTTCTATTGGCGTTACTGATGATAGTTATGAAAGAATGGTGTTGGCAATAACTTTAAAAATGTAATAAAATTCCTTTATTTATAGTTAATTTAGTTCATACAAGATTATTTAATGAAAAAGTATCTAGATTTTCTTTCAGAAGACAGTTTATAAATTTAAAAAATATATTAAAGGTACAACTAGGATGAATGTTTGGTTACAAACAAACAGTGGTTAAATATCAGATCATTTATAGTGGGTATGAGTTTGGCAATCCCGAGGTACCTTGCTGGATCTACATCTTTTTTAAGTGAGTTTTGGGTTAGTTACCATTCTTTCATTTTTTATCAGGTCTGTCTTGACCAAGTCTTGTTCTCTTCCAATCATGACACTATTAGAGTATTCAAGAAGTAGGGAGGGGTCTTTCGTGCACTTTCTTTATTTAAAAGGGTTTTTCTAATTTAAATGGAAAAAAAAATGTATTTATTAAACACTGCCTATCTGAAACGAACGTTAAGTTAGGTGAAAAGAACGTTAGAATCGGGATAGTTTTGTTAGGCCTACAATACAGAAAAAGGTTCCTATAAATACATGTTAAAAAACGATTAATTTTCCATATCGTGTCTATTTGTGTAAGAAAAAAAAAGTCTCTATTAAATGGATAAGACATTGTGTATACATATTTTTTATATATACTTTTATCAACCAGTATACTGAACACCAAGACTTTGTTATTTATACATTTACTTGAAATGATACTTTACTTTAAATCTAAATGTAACCAGAATAGAAACACACAGTTATACAATCAGAAAATTTTGTAATTATACTGCCAAACAGCAGAGGTTAAATGTATTGGATGAACGTCCATCACGAGCAGGTGCTTTATTTATAATTTAGCTTCCAGTTATAATAGAAAATTTACAAATTTATAAGTTATTCAAACAGCCTATTGTCAGGATCCATTAGAGGAGTTTATACACCGTGACTTAATGTAGGCCTAATAGAGGCGAGATCTTTTCAAATTTAGAGACTAGCACGGTTTTGAAAATTTATTTTATATTGTTAAATTGATTTCTTTACATAAATGACTGTTCTATATTCATTATTTATATATTTAACTTGATTTTTCCTTTATATTTAACTATTATTATGAATTTATTGTAATTTATGATGTGTTGTATTTATTAATACTGTTGTTTTATGTTGACATTAAAATACACTTTAAAAAAAATTGTAAATGAATTGATTTACATTTTCAAAATGACAGCCTTTTAAAATTTGTAATATAGAATATTTCGAAAACTGTTAACGTTTCAAAAATGTACAAGAGTGATAATATTTTAATCTTTCAACGATTAACATAATTTCACTGTTATTTTTTCTGTAGGTCAAATGATAACAGAAATATCGATAAAGCAATTTTTTGGTAATTGTTTACAACGTAACAAATTGTTTAATGTAGAATATCTTGAAAACTGTTAACTTTTAAAAGATGTACAAGAAACCAAATATTTTGCTCTTTTAACGATAAAGAAAACGATATTTTAAATGATACGTCAAATGATAAAAAAGTAACCGTAAAACAAAATAAAACTTTTTTTTTTGGTAATTGTCTACAATCTACAAAGTTTTTAATTTTGAATATCTCAAAAACTGTTAACTTTACAAAAAATGTACAAGATATAATATATTTTACTCTTTTAACATTAAACACAATTATATTAAATTTTTTCCTGTAGGTCCAACGATAACAGAGTTATCAATAACAAAAATATTTTGCTAATTTCTATAATCTAATTTCTATAATGTTCTAAGTTTACAACATAGAATATTCGAAAACCATAAACTTTACAAAAAAATACACAAGAGATAAAATATTTTGATATTTTCTGTACATCAAATGGTAATAGAGTGACCGATAAAATAATTAAAACATTTCTTGGTAACTGTCTACAATCTACAATGTTTTTAATGTGGGATACCGCGAAGATAGTCAACTTTACAAAAAATGTACAAGAGACAAAATAATTTGCTCTCTTACGATAAATACAAATATATTTATATTTTTTCTGTGCGTCAAATGGTAATAGAGCGACCGATAAAAGAATTAAAACATTTCTTGGTAACTGTCTACAATCTACAAAGTTATTAACGTAGAGTATCTAAAAAAAAAAAAATAACTTTTCAAAAACGTACAAGAGATTAAATATTTTACTATTTTAAAGGTTAACACAATACTATTTTTTGTTCTGTACGTCAAACAATAGTATAATTTCTTGGTAATTGTTTACAATACCCATAATACTACTTATTCCTTACACATTATATTTTACATGTGTTTACTTGCATATGTGTCTACGTAATAGCTAGTGTAAAACAAAGAAAGTTCTTCGACAAGATCTAAAAATACAAAATTATATTATCACATCCTATTTGAAGATATATCGAACATTCTTATCAGTATAGACATGTGTTATCAGTAAGTCTATTTGAATGTCCTTAAATTATATTCTTAATATTTACTTAGCGATGGCGAACCCTGACTCGACATTGAAGATCTTTTCTGAATCATTGTTTGTTTTAATCCATCGGTAAAGCCTAAATAAATATTGTACGACAATTACAAGATTTCTCTTTTGGGTTAAAACCAAAGTTCAACTCATTCCGGAAAGAGGTCATCAGAGATATTAACGTACATAGTAATTGTTTCTTACGAGGAACTTTATGATTTATTTTGTTACGTGGTAATTACATCATTTCCGCTAAAATAAATTACTTAATGGGTTCATTAAGGTACTAACCGAGCCCGATAAAGTAATCTCTAATTATAATGCCTAAAATTTGGTGCGACCTTGTGGGGAATTTTAAATTATAATTGTGTATATCAATCACTATTTTCTAGACTTCACCTAGGTACTTTATATAGTGTCTTCCTATTTGCGGTCAGTCCTGTTTGCGGTCAGTCCTATTTGCGGTCAAGTGTAGTTTTATGAGGGGACGATCAAGGTCCTGGGGGTGGAAGGTTTTCCAGTTTGCGGTCACGTCTTGAGATGTAGTTAATTTCTTCCCGTACTTTGCATACCTAGCCACTAAACACATCAAAGAATGATTTGACTCTAATCACAAATCATGTCTAGTTATATAGGTTAAGTTATATTAGGTTAGGTTATATTATGTTATAACCTAACACACACATATATATATATATATATATGACCGCAAATTGGAAAAATATAATTAGGATAGCTCAAGATATTTTTGGGGTGACCGCAAACTGGACGATTTTACCCTCGACCGCTAATAGGACTGAACGCAAATAGGACACAACACTTTATATTAAAATTCTACACTCGCTTCGCTCGTGTCAGTATGTCGGCTCCAGCAAGCCTCGAAGCTGTACATATATGGAGTCTCTACTCGCTACGCTCGTGTCTGTGATGCGGCCTTGCTGAATCTCATAACTATACAAATATCGCATTTGATTGGAAGGTCTGGATTAGAAATTACATGTTTGACAATAACTTCGCTTTTTATCATAGCAGAGAAGTGGGGTTTGTGTGAAGAATAGAAGTCTGCAAATTTGTACCTAATTTAATGTTTTAAGTTGAATAAAACACAAGATATGGCCGCCATTTTAACATTTTCAATTCGTTTTTTTTTTTGAATTTCAATAGGGTTTTATAGGGCACAATATACCAATTTTTTAATTTTTTTAGCCGCTATCGTGCTTACGTGCAGACGATTATGACAATTAAAGGACACCATGTCCAAAATAAATTTTTCAATATTCTAAGGTTTTGAAATATGTTACTCAACAAAGTGTGTAAACTTTCTATATTAAAAGATTCCCAATGTATGTTGCCAAAAATCCCCCATACATTGCAATATCCCAGCTTCTAATTGGCGTAGGAAGGTGAAAGACACATCAATAGAAATCTCTTTATTGGGACTATCTATACAGTGTGCTAAAACTCACTTTATATATATATATATATATATATATATATATATATATAGGGTGTTCAGAAAAAAACATGAAATGTATTTATCTTGATGTTTAAGTAAAATAGTAAGCGTACCCTAAAGTTACTCCTAAAAAGTCCCTTTATTTTGGTACTAAACAATACTTATACAGTATTTAAGAAGCGTGAAATTCACATTTCTCAACATTGTTTTTATTTTAAAAGATACGTGTTTGGATCAATTTTTGTAGTAGGAAAAAAAAAGGAAAACATGTTGGACTCTACAAATTTGACATCTTAAATAATCGTTGCATTTTTTTCCTTCATAACTTGCCTATTTACAGAGATAACGGGAAAATAACACGGGGAGGGGGGAGGGGGTATGGAAAAGGTGATTTAGAAGATGGACAAATGTTTTGATTTTCTTGAAGAGTATGAGACAAGTAAGCTGCAAAATTTCTTATGCACGAATATTTTTGCTCTTTTTCAAACATGTTTGGACAGGATGCAGATTTTGATTCTACACGAAATAAGTTATGAAAGAAGTTATCCTCATCTAACAATTTTCAAAGTTAAAAAAATCGGCAGCCATTTTTAAATGTACAGATAGTTATTTTAATTAAAGAACTTGTATAATAGTTTCTAAAACCAAGCCAACTCTTAGAAAAATCGGGATAAAATGGCGAACTCCAGAGTATTTATAGTGACGCAGATATAAATATTCTCTATTAGCATCAAATTACTCTGATGTGTTGGATCAGTTGACATTTCATTGTCTTGGTTGTCAGAATTTCTACAAGGATGTTTGTTGTAATAGATGGAATTTAGTTGTAGGACTATATCTTGGTGTCGTGGGGTTGGCTCGACTTGGGGTTGGCTCGACATATTGGCCGCCCCAGTCAATAGCAATCACTTCCTGGAAATGTGAACGGATCAGGTACCAGTCGGGCGGGTATAGGTTAGGTTAGGTTAGGAAGTATGGTCATCGCAATCATAAAGCCCATCGACAATATGTCATATCATCGAATTGGATACTTAAATAAACTTCAACAGTGCCTTATGAGTTCAGAATAGTTATGATTGGTATTGTGCTTTCTGTTAGTTTTAAAGGATACCAATTTAGCCAAGGACTAGCCAAGATCCGAGAATACTACCCGCGAATAACAAGTCACACTATTCTGACAGACGACGAACCTCGTCACTTGAGTGTCGCTCTTCGGCTGACCGAACAAACAAACACCTCCAATTCCAAGAAGGGTTGCTCATTAAGCAGGAGTATGAACAGATGACCCTAGTTCCCCAAAGTGTCGAGCCAACCCCACGGTATACTAGTGTCGAGCTAACCCCACGTCGAGCCAACCCCACGTCGAGCCAACCCCACGTAATCTATATCTTGCTTTTACAATATTTTGGAATAGGGGATCAGGGGTTTGCGTATTGTGAGTAAGAGTGTACCTATCCCGAAATACCTTAACTGAATCTACACTTTTCTTCTCTTGGCTTAGATCTCTATCTTTTATTTTTCCTATCGAGTCTTGTCAAATTTTTATTCTTTTCAAACACTGACGCTATTAGAGTACCTGCAAGCCCGCTTATGTAAAATAGGATTAGCAGCCTCAGAAATTTGCCCTCTGTGCAACCGTCACAGATGGATGGCCCAAACCTTCAGAACTGCACAGCCCTGCAAGACGTGGAAAAGCGAGGTCAGCATTGTCTCTACTGGGAGGCTAGGCGGAGAATTGCAGAGATGCCAAAGTCTGGCGTTGGATTAAGTAAAGTAAAGTAAGTGTTCGAACTCTTGGGATCTCTATTTTACATTCTATTCTTCACTTTTTTACTCTGAGGTGTAAGATCAGTTGACATATCAAGGTCTAGGGTGTTTGCGTGTCCATGAAGTGTCTGTAACAGCTGGAATTTTGCTATATATCTTGCTATCAGGAGAAATATCTTGTGACAGGAGATCAGGGGCTCGCCTAGTGAGTATGGGGGGGGGGGTGACAATCCGGAGAGTCCTAGCTGGATCTACACTTTAATGTATGTAGTCTTGAGTTGGATCCCTTTCTTTCATCTCTCCTATCAGGTTTCTTGATCAATACTTGTTCTTACCAACCTTGAAACTATTAACGTATTCAAGGGCTAGAGATCTTTATTTTAAATATTCTTCGTCATTTTTTTTACTCTAATGAGTATTATCAGTTGACATTTCATGGCAAAGGTTAGGTTAGGTTAGGTTAGGTTAGGTTAGGTTAGATTAGGTTAGATTAGGTTAGGTTAGATTAGGTTAGGTTAGGTTTGGTTAGATTAGGTTAGGTTAGGTTAGGTTAGGGTGTCAGCTTTTCCAAAGAAAGGTGTTGGAATAGCTGGAATTTAACTATATATCTTGCTTTGGCATAATATTTTGTGACAGGCGATCAGTGACTCGTCTATATTAAGTACGGGCGTGACATTTCCGAGATCCATAGCTGGATCTACTTCTTCCTTAACATAGTCTTGGATTAGATCCCTCTCTTCCATCTTTCTATCAAGTCTCTTGACAAAATTTTGTTCTTTTTTAAAACTGACGCTCTTAGCCAATTTGAGGGTTAGGATTCTTTATTTTATGTTATTTTATTTCGTGTTTTTTATAAGGTGATCATGACTGAGAGTTTAAGCAAGAATAAAAATAATTTTACTTGAATTACAAATATAGCTACTTTCTCTCGGTAGTTTTAGAAATATTACGACACAAATATTATAGTCGCAATTGTTTCTTCTAACAATTCTAAAATTACGCCTGTGGAAACTGCGTCAATAATCTTGTATTTCCAAGGACAATATGATGTACTTAATTTAGAATACATAATAGTCACTGATCCTTAGGGTACAATGTTTTGTACTCTGTAAATACTGAAAGCATATTATGTGAATTATTATTTGTATTGTAATTAATGTAAGATTTGTTTATGTTATTAATATGGATGACGAAGCTTTATTGCAATTTCTTGTCATTAGACAAATACTAATATATCACAACGCAAAAACGTTGCACTAACTTTCTCATACACAAAATGTTTTAAGAAAACCAATTTTTAACACAAAATAATATACTTTACCGTTTTCCCAAGAAAGGAATTTTCTCCCCCACCCCCGTGTTTTTTCGGATATTTGATATTAATACCGAACACAACAATAATATGTGAGATTTTGAAACAGATAATTTTGGATTTTAGATTGGTTTAACAAAATTTTAGGAACATTGAAAAGCAGAAGCTTTCACGGTGATAACCGCAACTTGTGATACTAAAAAAAATCAGGAATTCAGAAAAGAAATGACAAAAATAGGTGTAATTCTGTGAAAAATGATCGGATTGATGTAAATAAAAATGTAAATTAAAGAAGAGAAATTCAGAACTAAAATGCATGAATGATTTGTTTAGTTCATAATACTTTAAAATTGTATTTAATAATTTCAAAAATAACTTGCTTAAATTTCTGGGATTTATATTACCGTAAAATGAGATCCATTAATGTATTCATACGTTTAAAAAAAATAGAGTTTTAAATTAGTGTTTCTAAAAACTTGTAACTGTATTTAGTGGTAATATTAGTTTGTTTTTAGTTAATGTGTTATTTTTATACTAGAGGGCCAAACCCTCTGGCACCCACAGCGCCCAAACTACCGAATTTCCGGCCTAATAGCCCCTCCTACTTTTGTCTCGATACTTTGATGATTTGATACTTCATAGGGCTTCTCCATTTGCATATTCTTTAAAAAAAGTTTGATAAAAACATAATATCACGCTTTTGTGTTATTTTAATTTATAATTTTAAAACTAAAATCAATTTTAACAGTATTACATTAAATTTTAAAGAGATCTATACCAAACAGATATAGAGTGATTAAAACAGGTGTGACCACTGTTTTATTCGATAAGTATAAACCTAAATGTTACAAAAAACTTTAAAAAGACACCCCAGGACTTTTTGAATTAAAACTAATTACCAAATTTGTCATATCACCACCCATTTTTTCAATATTGCAGTCATCTCTAAATCTTCTTATAGGAACCTCTATTTTTTTTCTACTTTTGATAAAAATTATTTTTTAAAACTTTTTATTCTTGGGTATTTTTCGATATATCTAACCGTTTAGGGCCTACAGGAACTTAAATGTTTAAAAAATTCGCAAATTCACGCTATTTCTGTTGACGATTTTTCTTATTTTTCGAAGTCAAATTCAGGTGCAGTTTAAACTAGAGCTATGGTAAAAAGTGCAATAACTTTACTGCTTTTTTATTTAATTTGTAAGCTGAGAAATAATAGAGTTATTGATTAAAAAAAATCTTACTTTTTGATAATTGTCGAGAACATCCAATGGGTTACACACCAGCTCTTTATTATTACTAAAAGATATTACACCTTGTGAATTAAGGGCAAATTGTATTATTAAGCACGGTTATATATTTATTTATATTATAATATGTTATTCACAAGGTCTAATACACCCAATAATAATTACAAACTAGTGTAAGCTAATAGGTGTTCACGACAATTGCTATAAAATTATGATTTTTGTTCTCTATCAATCACTATATATATAACTTAATTCTAATAAGCTGGTATTATGTATTACAAGGGAAAATTTAATTAATTTATACGACTTTGGTGATATTTTTAGTTTATAATTTTAAAGCACAATAAAAATTTTAAAATCCAACAGTATTATATTAAAGTTGGAAAATTTTTGAAAAGAAACAAACACATATTATGTAGAATTAAAAATTAACCCGGTATGTAGCGATTCATAAAAACGTCACACCAAGAAGTCACTTGTATTTATATAGAGTGGACTCAATAAGCTAAATAAATCCCAAAAATGAAGTTATTTAGTGTTATTAATTGAGTCTTTTTAGTAAGAATTTTCAACGAATATCAACTATATTTTGTAATTACTTTAATTAGTCTGTTTAAAATAATCCTTGCTCAAATCTCATTTAGTTTCGTTTGCAAAGAGACATCATCAGGCTACGCACTTATTACAATGATAAAGTTACACACAATAAATACACTAACACTTAAACACAATACACAAATTAATATTCACCAAATTTGTCACTTTATTTATAATCAAATTAATTTGTGTATTGTGTTTAAGTGTTAGTGTATTTATTGTAGGTAATTTTAAAATTGTAACAAGTGCGAAGCCTGATGATGTCTCTTTGCAGACGAAACGGACGTAGCTAAATAACATTCCAGTAAGGATTATTTTAGACAGATCAATTTTGGTAAGTACAAAACATATGTAATATAAACAATCCAGAAGCTTAATACAAAATAAATAATGAATAATAACTATACAGAATAGTGAAATATACGTAGTGTCCCATAGAGAGGTTGTTATTTTTGAATGAATATGCTGAACATATGAAATACATTACAAACTTCACACTTTACAGTCATGTTTTAAAGATATATAAAAAAGAAAATCCTTGAGTTTAATTTTTTTATATTCAATTAAAACAAAATGGCGGTATAATAAACTAATGGTACGTTTTCACCAAATTGATTTTATTTGCATAATTATTACAAATTATTGATTTACAGATAACATGAAAAAGTGTAACAGTTAATTTAAAAAAAAAAAAAATAACAGTAATAATATTAATTATCAAAATTTGACATTATTCTAATTGATGTCCGTCAATAGCTATGTACTGATAGCAACGAAACAAAAACGAGTGATAAGCGCTTTTGAAAAATGCCAAGATATCAACGATAATTTCTCTTCAATCAACCTCATTAACTGAATAATTTGTTGCTGTTGGGTAAGATAAAGTTTTCCTTTCAAAAAGCCCGCAAAAAAAATCGCAAACAGTCAAATCTGGAAATCTTGGAGGCCCGTCTCGATCTAAACTGCTTTTGCCACATTAGCATAATGAGGATCACCTCCATCCTGTTGGGGGGGGGGGGGAATCCCTCATCTCCGACAGAGTAAAATGAGGAACTATGTGATCAGTTATCGATACGTAATCTGTCTCCAGTCATTGTCTGATGGGATATGACATACGATAAGACATCATCCTTCTTTAGGGCAGTCCAAACAGTTATACCCTTTCATTTCAAGTCCTCTTCGTGTAAAATATGTGGACTTTGAGTTATAATAAATAGAATTACTATGTCTATTTACACATCATGTTCGGTAAAATGTAGCTTCACCTGAGAATAAGTTTCCTTCTTACGCACGGTATCTTCGTTAAGCTTTTCAATAACCTTCAAACAAAATTCGTTCGTCTATCTGGGTCATCTTCCATTAGTGCGTGAATTAAAATGTATTTTATAAACTTTTTTTGGTATCCCAGTAGCGGATGAAAGATTTCTAAGTGAATTAGGACGGTTTGGTGATTTTATTAAAGTAGTGCGTACAAGCTCTTCACGTTCTGTGTTAGAAAATCTATGGTATTTCATTTAAACTGATCCAGTTTCTAGTGGGATGGTTTTCCATTTATGAATTGATTTACTTAATGAAAGAACCACATTTGGGTAGGTTGTTTAAAAACGTCTTATCGTTTATTCATTTTCAAAAGGAATAGCCCAAAAACAACAATTCACTTTTTGTTCAATTGAAAAATTCATTGTTTCGAGGTTAGATATCACACATAAACTGATTGAACACAACTACCAAATTGTTTCCTTGTTGTGTGTTAACAAAACAACAGCTGATCGAGATTCAACAGATGACACTGCACATTTTAATTGCGTTGAATCATGGGAGGAAGTAATTTTATCCGAAGATGTTCTTTTGTTATTCTGCCATTTCGTTTTGATTGACCATAAACAATTTAAATTCCAGGGTACTTTTTTTAAATTTCAGTGTAACACAACCTTAAAGGTGTCAAGTTTGTAAAGTGTTCCATATGTCCGGCATATTAATTAAAAATTAGAGGCTTCTTCTTGGGACACCCAATACACGCAATCTATTAAGGATAGTGAAAAGGTATGTGGAAGTATAGAAATAAAAAAATGCAAAAAATTTAAACATACTTGTTTGAAAAAAGTAAAATTAAAAGTGATTAATTCAATAAGGTTTTTTCATTTCATGAAATATGTATCAAGATGCAAGTATTATTAAACTGCGGATTATAAAAAAAATACGTTAGAAATACGCAACTAACTAAAAAAATAAATATAAAAAAGGGGGAAAAATCTTGAACGAAATAATTTAATTAAATTTTTTTATACATCAACATTTTTTCACAGAGTTGAATTTTACTAGCCTATCTCTCTTCATTACAAACTATTTTGGCGCGTTGGCTAATGGCGTTAGCGCGCTTTATGTTTTTCAATGAGATTTATCTAGAAAATTATTAGTTTTTGTATCTAAAGTGTCAAGATTTTCTCCACTTTGTTATTACTGTGTAGACATGTCTTTAATGTTTACATAGTTCTTATAAAAAATCCGATTTGTGAACTTTGACATCATTAAAATATATAAAGAGGCCGATATACACAACTATTTTTAATACTATCATACACTTCAAAGTTTACACCACACTTAACACCATAAAAGAAATGTTTAAAAAAATATTTTTTATAGAGGTTTGGCAAAATGCTATTATGCGCTCATCCCAAGGGGACTTATGAGTCGGACTCTCCGAATGGCCTACCGACTAAAACCTTCCTCTTTCCCAGGCATTATTCCACTCCGGTACCGCTCTCGCATTTCATCAGAGATGCCTGCTATAAAAGAAATGTTAGTGGCAATTTACCGTGAAATATTCTCTGTATTTTTCCTCTGTCAATTGTAAGATAATTTTATTTATTTATTTAAAATATAATAACGACATAGATGAACAATGAGCGGTGTGGTGAATTTTACTTTTGTAAACACTACCAGTTGATATTCAGTTCTATAAATTTATATTAAAAAAAATAGTAATTTTACAATGTTATTTTTTTAAATGAAACGTGCTCAAAATCTTGACAATCCTATTATCTCCCATGTTTCTGATGATATTTAGAAGCAAATTGCATAACTTTCTCAAAGTTACAATCTAGTTTCTCATTTGATACTCTGTTTACTGCATTACAGACAATTGAAGCTCTCACCGTTAACTTTCTTTTAGGGAGAATACCAACAACAAAGTAAAAATATGTAGCTCTACGACACAAACTAGTCGACTGTTTTTATAAAATTCCTGGTAGAAAAAGTCCCGTTACACAGGGACAGACAGATATATTAGCACAATTGTTGAGACTTCGACCTACTAAGCAACAAAAGTTTAAGGGTGAAAGTAGGCCTTTCTTCCGTAACCGCAAAGCCCTTTTTCTGCGAAAACAAACCCTTCTCGTTAAATGTCATATGATTTATTGCCGCACATGTTTGAATGCAATAACCCTACTGGATGGGCAGGTAGTTAAGTCATTAGCTTTTATGCTTGCTTTGTTTTTATTAAAGGTTTAAGTTGAAATTGATTTTACAGCTGATTGAACTGTAATAATTGATTTTAGTAGAAGATTCAATGTTAGTTTGACTTGTGCAGAATATCTGTGTACTCGTGTTAACATAACCTCAAAATTCTTAAATATGAAAACAGCTGTTAAATAAAATCATATGGTAGTTTAAGGGTGGACTAATTTCGTAAGACAAAACTTGAAGTTCTGTGCTTTCAGCAACACTAGAGAGTAGAGTAAAATTACACAACTGTTGGCAAATTTACCGCAATTAAATACATTTGACTTCCGGTAGCAACGTCGAAAGAAATATTTAATTTATTCTTGTTCAGTTCCCAGTGACTATAACAAATAAGGTATACAGAGTGTGCCGAAAAAGATGAACTGGCTATTCATTTTCGGAATATATACATCACATCGAAATAAAAATTTAAAAAAGTCAAATTCAGCTTCATTATCCGTCCATCTGAAATTTTATTCTTTTATAAAAAAGCACTAAAACTCCAGAAATAGATGAGATATTGAGTTCAGATTTGTTATAAGCATTTTGTATGTTATGTTTTAGAAGTATAAAAAGACTTTATTTTTATAATTTTCAAATTGGCAGCCATTTAATTGTTTTAAATTAATTGTTTTGGGGATATTCGATGTTAAAAGTTTTAACGGCCACCATTTTGAAAATTATAAAAATAATATCTTTAATATATTTTTAAAACTTAACATACAAAATGCTTTTACCAAATCTGAACTCGATATCATAGCTATTTCTGGAGTTATATTATTTTTTTGCAAAATAACAAAATGGCGGATAGACGGATATTGAAGCGGAATTAGACTACTTATTAATTCAAATTTGTGTGTGTTTGTTTTGATGTAAATAATCCAAAAATGAATAGCCAGTTCACCTTTTTTCGGGACATACTGTATATAAGAACAAGTCGAGCGCTTAAGTATAACAATAAATAAATATAAAAAGATAATACACACATAGACTAAACTTAAATACACAAAATGTTTAGCTTTGAGAGTCCTTTAATACGCCATACGACCTACATAGCTATTTAAAAATGTTATAATATGGGTTTTGAATTACCCATAATTCAAATTTGGAAAAACTTGTCAAAGTACCCAAATATAGTTTGGTAGGGTATCAACAGCAATATTTGATAAAATTATGGTTTCTGAAAATAAAATTGTCCAGTAATAGTTAATAAAAAATGTAAAAATAAAAATTTTGTACGTTTAGGGCCGCCATTTTGAATCGGGTTTAAGTAAGTCAAAAAGTATTTCCCCAAAAAGTTTACTTTTCAATGACATTTATCATGTCATTCGACTTATGTTTACATTTGAAAATTTGCCATTTTAGGGTACTGGGTTTAGGTTCTTCGGATGCAGAATAGCATGGTTTCAGTTTAAATCAAGTTATTTTATGCAAACAGTTGCTATGGTAATTACACATTATTTTTAATATTAGTCCAGGCTAGGATCATCCAAATGGTTGCTATGGTAATTACAAATTATTTATTATAATAATCAAGATTAGGGATATCCTAAAATTATCAGAATAATTTAATTATTCATGCTGATGAACTAAATCAGCTGTTTTATCTGTTTTTTTATGCAGACGGTTGTTATGGTAATTACTCATTATTTTTAATATTAGTCCAGACTAGGATTATGCAGACGGTTGCTATGGTAATTTCAAATTATTTTTAATAATGGTCCACACTAGGATTATGCAAATGGTTGCTATGGTAATTAAAAATTATTTATAATATTAGTCCAGGGTAGGCATAACCCAAAATTATCAGAATAATTTAATTATTGATGCTGATGAACTCAATCAGCTGTTTTATCTGTTATTTTATGCAAACGGTTGCTATGGTAATAATATAAAAATGGCTACAAATCGGCATGGTAAAGCCTAGATTAAGATTTTTTAATCAAATTTTCTATCCCTTAAAATCAACATTTCCTAAAATTCTGTCTTATTGAGCATCTAAGACCCCATAAGCGAACGTAGTGAAACTGGTCATTTCTAGTCTTGCGAGGCGACCCTTCTTGATCGTCTTTAATGAGCAGGGCAGTTTCATCATTTCAAACGTACCTAAAATATCGGGACAGTTTCATAGTCCCCCCCATAAGCGTATACCTTCAAATTTACAGATCATTATGTTCAGTAGTTTTTGCTCTACGTTGATTATGAATCAGTCAGTCAGGACTTTTTATTTTATAAATATAGACTTCATTTTATAAAATTTGTTAAAGAGAAAATTTATTCAAATAGTAAAAAGAGTTGGATGTGATTTTCTTTATACTTTACAATTATTTATGCCGAGAGAAAATTTATTCAGTGTATTTTTTAAAAAGAAATTATTGTTCAAAATCTCCAACTATATTTGATTTTTTAATATTTACTCATTCTTTTAAAAACATTCTAACTCAATATGTAACAAAACATTTATATTAACAATCAATATTTGAAGTTAAAAGGTTAAAATGGCCGCCATTTTGAAATGAGTAAAGGAAATCTGTTGATTATTTTTCTCAAATTGCGTCTTTATAACACTAAGTAGCAAGCAAAATTTCAACTCCATATCATTTCCCATTAAAAAGGTACCTATGATATTTTGTTAAAACTACTAAATTGTGGTTAAATAGAATGGCTTTATATAATGTATATTTTCATAAACATTTCATTGGTTTTGATGTGAGAACAAGCTTCTAGTTCCTTGAAACGTTGGTTGACTTTAACGTTTTACCGACATCTAACGAACTGAGGTTTTGTTAGTATTAAGATTATGTCTGTGAGAAAGTTAGTGCCTATTTTAGCACAGTTTATTTAACACACATAATTCCTTGACAAATTTAACCGGTTTAACAATTGCTGTTTAAAATGGTTGTGATTTGTTAGTAACGTACACTGAAAAATTACGGCAGACCCCCCCCCCCCCCGTTTGTAGTAAATGATCGATAGGTTGATTGTTCGCCAAAGTAACTGCCATCTCTAAGGACAATGTCCCACAATGAATAGACTTAAGTCATTTTGAATATAAACAACAATAACAAAGGTCAACACCCCTTTCGGTCCATGAACTCTTTTTATCTGATACTTTTCTTAGCCTTTTCTCAATTTAATCGTGCACGAACTTTCTGAAGTTTACTTATATACAGACACACGCATTAACAGTTAGTTAAAATTGAGTTATTGTAGTTCATCCATTATTGAAGATGACAAGATTGTCGTTGAAACTCTTTTGAGTTATTAGTTTTATTTGTGAGAAGATTGATTTAAAAATTGTATCATCTCCCAAGTCTAACTCAATATTCATTTAAAAAATCGATTTAAAAATGTAAAAATGGAGGCTAATCGATTGTTATTCAATAAATTCAACTATGAAAAATTTGTAGATTTCATTTCTGAATGTAATGATAACATCCCTACCACCTCTCTACGATGAGAAATAGAGAAGTTATTGTCAAAAATATAATTTCGAACTTTGAACTCATACGACAAATTGGATATTTGTCGCGAAAGTAATAATTACACCCTTATTTCAGAAAAAATAGTCAATCGATTTCCTTTACTTATTTCCAAATGTCAGCTATTAAACTTTTTAACGTCGAATATCTCAGAATGTGTTAAGTTTACAAAATATTAACAAGAGACAAAATAATTTCTTTTTTTTTAACGACAAACAAAAAGTTTTTTACAATTGCTGTAGCTTTAAAGATAATGGAGTTAAAAAAATTGAAAACATTAATTCTTGGTAATCGTTAAAAAGACATGGAATGAAATTTGAGCAGGAAATACACGAGTATGAATCATTTTGTTTTCAATGGAATTTTTTTCCATGCCTTTTATAACATCGAGACAAACAAAACATGATTTAAATTAAGAAAGAGAGAGAAAAAAAATAAAGCTTACTTTAACAACGAACTAAACAAAACAAATAAATTGACAAATGACATAATAATACATTAATTAAAGTTAAAATGCACAATAACGAGAGACAAAATAAAACAGTATTACTTCTATATCCTAAAAGAACAACTTAAGTAAACAAAAACATAAAAGTAATGGAAAACAAGATCTGTATTACCAAAACTAGAGGAGCTCTTCAAAGTGGCGGCCTTCATACAAAATACAAGCATTACAGATTACTACAAAACACAGAAGTTTATGATATCAGTTATTACACATTATTATTTAGTGTGTCGATATCTCAGTTGTCCTTTAAGCTACGGGAAAATTTTAACAAATTTTGGTTGTAGGCTATTCTTGAGTTTTGTAGCCAATTTATTACAATTTTTTCAGTTTTTCTGAATAAGTTATCCTTTGAGATAGAGAAAGAATATAATAAAACATTTTCTTTGTCGTTAAAAAAGGAAAATATGGCGTTAAAAAAGGATGTCGAGACGTTCGGCGTTAAACAATTAAAATAGCCGCCATTTTGTAATGAGTTAGGAAAATTGTTTGATTATTTTTCTCAACTTGGGTCTTTATTACACTAAATACCATGCAAAATTTCAACTTCATTTAAGTTAGCGTTAAAAAAAATATTTTTTTTCTCTTACAAACACAAAATAGTGGCTAGAAAACTAAGCATTTTAGGAAATATATTTGTATAAACTGTTTTATTGGTTTCGATGTAAGGAGTATCCTCCTAAAGTCTTGAAATTCTTTTTCAAACTCTCTGTATATCAAACCTTAAATATCAACCATGAAATTCTCACGTAACACTCCGTCACCCAAAGAACCGACAATCCACAACCATGTTAAGCCTCATAAGATTTGTTCATCCAAAATATTTCCCAACAGTTGTGAGACCACTTTAACCCTTACGGTACTGTTCCCCTGACCTAGTGACCATATTTGTTGACAGATATAACGGTCCATCCAGCTGCCACCGCGAAGACCACCTTGCATTTCCTACCTGTCTTCTCCCTCACTTCCATTATCGTAGCCCACCTTTTAGTTATATAATAACATCCTTTAAGTTCAGATATCTCACTCAGGATTGTGTTTGCTTTCTCACATATTTCATCTAATCTTTGAATAACGGGACGGGATAGGATTCGATATTTCCGAGGGGTGAAAAAGGAGTCTTTTTTCTGGTTTTAAGATTATTCACTATTCATATTATTCATATACTTTAATCTAATATTTACCAACTTTTGTAACTTAATACACGACGTTTCGAGTGTATAAATCAACTCTCGTTATCAAGTGAGAAATTTAGATGAGGGATAAAGTTAGGCCGTAATTAATTTGCTTTTCTCAACGCTTAAAGGGGAAAACCTCTCGATCATCATCGCTTTATGAAACAAGTTGATGACGTCATCAAGCTACCTACCCAACCCCATCATATAATGTAATACAAGAAGATCTTCTAAAGGCAATGGCCAAAAGTTGGTTCCTTGGCGCTCGAAGGAAATGTTAAATTATTTGATAAATAAATAGTTGTTACACAGCTTTTCTGAACCTGATATTGTGTATATTGCTAATTTATTGACGTTGACTAGGCGCTACTAGGCCTCGTAGATGTGTGTGTATTAAAAAGGTTACCACTCGCTCCGCTTGTGTCAGTGTCTCAGCCAAGTAGGGCTTCAAGGACATGTGTGAAGGAACCTCCAACAGTTCGTGTCGATGATTCGGCCTTGTCGGATCTCGTAACTATATGAATATCACATTTTTTTGGAAGTCAGGATTTGAAATTCTTTTTTCCCCAATAACTTCGCTCTTTGTCATTTCGTAATGAGGTTGGATTGGTACCATTCCTTGGAGAATTTAAATACTTAAATTTTTATCTAATTTAGTGTGATTTAAGTGGAATAACACAGTACATATGGAAAAAAAGGACTCATAAAATTAAATGGTCGCCATTTTGACGTTTTAAATTACAATAGGGTTCACATGAACACACTATAGTCCCCTGTACAAAATTTCATGTTCCTATCTTATATTTAATGGCCGCTATCGTGCTTACGTACAGATGACGACGTCAGACTGCTTGTCCAAAATCTCTTTTCTGTTCCTGAAACATGAAATGTGAATATTAATTGACAATTTATGCGAATACCAAACTTGCTGTATGCTTCGTATACTGGGTAAATAATATTACATGAAATAAGTCTCCAAGAATACTCTTGAAGTCTATTTTTGATCATTTATCTGCTTAAAGAGTGCAGTTACTTTTGAGAAAAAATAAACTTCTTAGTCATATAGACTTCAAGTAATCAAGTAGGGTTCGGTGAGGAGGGGGGAGGTAATATCATAGACTGTGACTCCTCGATGCATAACGATCTCAGTTTAGTTTCTGACTCACACATTGAGTTAAATATTTTATTAAATTTGAATTACGTATAGTTTTCATTTTATTTACTCCAATATAAGGAAAGTATGATGACGATCAAAATATTCGATATTAAATTAAAAACTCTCAAATTATTTGATTACGGATATAGTGGATGAAAATCAATTTAATGTTAACAGTTCAACACCTTGAACTGCGATCAAAGTCGTAAACTAAAGATTATATAGTCGACTTGTGAACGCTTTACATCTTGTATACAATATACTAATGGGCAATTTTAAATATAGTGAATATCTAAAAACAACAAAGTTTAAACTTGATTTTTTCTGAAAAAAACAAATGATTTAAATTTATGCATTTTTGAGGAAGAACAGCGAATAATTTTACAGTGCACATTATATGAATTGATTGATTCTTAGCACACGTAAAACAAATTTTATTTTGTTACCTTTAAGGAACTCTGAGAATTTCTCAAAAATTTAGGTTCTAAAGCTTCAGAGACCGAATTCTATAAATGCTGTAAAATTTATTGAACATGTTCGGTGAAATATAAAGGCGTTCATTTGAATTATTAGTCGTCATAAACATTAAATATTTCCAAAATTGAGAAAGGAATTAAACCCAGTTATAAGAATTTTCTAAGAAACACTACTGCGGTGGTGTTTAAGGTTATTGTATTTCTCACTGATGAAGAGTGCATTTGTGGTATTCTTGTTGGGGTTATGATTCAAATCTGTACCTAGATGTGTATTGATGGTTCTACGGATAATTTCATAAAGTACTTAATATTTTCTTTATGAAAAGTGTTGGCCTATCCAATATTACAAATAAATATAAATTCTCCTTACGTTCTAAAAGGCACTTTCCAATTCCAAAACAAACATGTTATTTTCATTTTTATTCACATATGACTCCAGATTTATTTCAAAAATTACCAGATGTACTAAAGTCACGTGGACAAAAGAATTTTTTTTAAGAGAATTTAAAAAGGCAACTGGACATGGAGGTCGTTGAACCTTTGTTTTAATCTTTGGGGTTAATCAACCTCAGTGGTGAGATTTGATTGTTAGTCGGTGTTTTATTTTATTTCAAGATGATTATTATGTTTAATTTTGGTTTAATTTATATTTTTTGGTATATTTGTTTAGTTTCAGAAAAGGCGCTCTTTAAGCGAAATTATGAATGATAAAAAAATTTCTATTTAGATTTAGTCTTGATGTGATGCAGAAAATCTTTATTTATTTTTTTTTTTAAAGATTGTTTGTATAATGAACAAAGACGGCTGCCTATAACTCTCTCACTCACGCACACACACAGACATCCTGCCCCAAACAAGCTGCCTGCCTATTTAGCGATTTACTGCAAACTCTTTTGATACAAAGACAACTTTCTTAAAGCTTCTTAATTGTTAAATAATACCTACTTAATGTGAATGTTCATAAAATTTTGTTGAAAACGACTTAAAACAAGCCATTGTTAAAATATAACGGAGTAATGTGAATAGAAGAAAAATAAAGAAAGAATGTTGAAATATATTTGTCATATGATTGATAAAACCGTATTGAATAATTTCATAAACGACAAAAATGTTATCTAATATGTCCTAAAATAATATACATAAAAAAACATGATTATGTAAAAACATTACCAAAATGAAACAAATACTAGAAAATACACACTCTCTCTCTCTCTCTCTCTCTCTCTCTCTCTCTCTCTCTCTCTCTCTCTCTCTCTCTCTCTCTCTCTCTCTCTCTCTCTCTCTCAACAAAAACCTATTAGCATTACGACGTATTAAAAGAACATATAAAATATTGGTATGATACAAACAACGCAAAGATATCAATTGATTACAAATTTACGTGAATTTATATGAAGTGAAGTCGCAAGTATATAAACACATTTATTATGTATAATATAATTTGCTATTTATTACCTAGTTTTTTGAACATGTATTTCAAGTATGTTAATATACAATAATGTGTGAAGTTTTGGAAATAGGTCGTGTGGAGTTTTCTGTTCGTGTTAACAAACTATACCAAATTTTAGGAGCAGTGTAAATTGTTCTTCATAGATAGTTTATTATTTATAATTAAATTATATTCGGAGTAAGTTTGTTTAAAACAGTTATTTCCCACGTTTTTTGAACGTCGCGTCGTGTAATCACGACTCTCTTGACGTCGTCTTGTCTTCATTCGCTTCGCTCGTGTCAGTGTCTCGGTTCTAACGGGCCTCGAAGTTATACAAATGATTGCGCCTCCATTCCCTACGCTCGAGTCAGCGATTTGGCCGTCGCGGATCCCACGAATATTAATTGTCAAAGTTCGGAATTAAATTTCTTAAACAATAACTTCGATATTTATCAAGGTAGAGAGGTGGGGTTGGTACCATTACATGCAGAATTTAAATCAGAATATTTTTATCTTATTAAGTAACAATACACGATATATGAACAAAAACAGATTAAAATGGTTGCCATTTAGACATTTAGAATTTGATTTTTCCGATTTCATTAGTGTTCTATATGAACACACATGCACCCCTAATTTCATGTTCCTATCATAATTTTTGCGGTCGATACCGTACTTAGGTGTTGACGTCATGTCGAAAAACAATTTTTTAGTTTCCGGTGATTATGAAATGTGAAGTTCGGGCAAAAAACCGGGTCGAATGTTTTTTGCGATAACGAAACTTAACCTATAATTCGTATACTGCGTTAGTAAAAGTTTCTAATATTAAATAATTTGAAATTATTCTTCATAAAAGTTATAATTATTTTCTCCATTTAAAAAATACATATTAATATTTACATAATGCAATTAAGTGTAAAAGAAAATAGGGCCTATAAGGCTTGTTTAGTTTATTTTATTTATCGCCATTACGACTATTGTAAGATTAGCATTATATTACGACTATTGTAATGGATTAGCATTATATTACGACTATTGTAATAGAATAGCATTATATTACGACTATTGTAATAGATTAGCGTTATATTACGACTATTGTAATAGATTAGCGTTATATTACGACTATTGTAATAGATTAGCGTTATATTACGACTATTGTAAAATATTAGCATTATATTACGACTATTGTAATAGATTAGCGTTATATTACGACTATTGTAATAGATTAGCGTTATATTACAACTATTGTAATAGATTAGCGTTATATTACGACTATTGTAATAGATTAGCATTATATTACGGCTATCGTAATAGATCAGCATTATATTACGACTATTGTAATGGATTAGCATTATATTACGACTATTGTAATAGAATAGCATTATATTACGACTATTGTAATAGATTAGCGTTATATTACGACTATTGTAATATATCAGCATTATATTACGACTATTGTAATAGATTACCGTTATATTACGACTATTGTAATGGATTAGCATTATATTACGACTATTGTAATGGATCAGCATTATATTACGACTATTGTAATAGATTAGCATTATATTACGACTATTGTAATAGATTAGCGTTATATTACGACTATTGTAATATATCAGCATTATATTACGACTATTGTAATAGATTACCGTTATATTACGACTATTGTAATGGATTAGCGTTATATTACGACTATTGTAATATATTAGCATTATATTACGACTATTGTAATAGATTAACATTATATTACGACTATTGTAATAGATTAGCATTATATTACGACTATTGTAATAGATTAGCATTATATTACGATTATTGTAATATATCAGCATTATATTACGACTATTGTAATAGATTAGCATTATATTACGACTTACCGTCGTCAATAGTCAGTTGTCGTTTAGTTTAAAAAAGACGGAAGTTTCGGCTATTCAGCCATTATCAAGTTTACAAACATTTATTATTATTATTTTTTTAAATACTTAATAAAAATCATGTCCGGTGAGCCCACCGTTTCGTATTGAATACAGAATAATTTTATTTCAATGTTTATGAAAGTGTTTTGTCGAGTGTTCCATGACAACGGAGAAGGTTCTATAATAATAAAATTGATAATGGCGAATAGCCGAAACGGTCGTAGTTTTCTAAACTATACAACTGACTATTAACGATGGTAGATGTAATATCATGCTTATTTAGTGTGTTAGTTGAACAACAGACAGGATATGAGTAAAATGTTTATTTAAAATACCAGGCATTTCTACGTTTTCAATAAAATTATTATTACTACGAGAGCACTGTGTAGTATCCTATACCAAATTTTATGTTCCTATTTTAAAACTTAAGGCCACTCTCGTGTTTTAACAACAACGGCGACGGACAAATGAAACAGAAAAACATTTTTCAGTTTCCTGAAGCTATGAAACTTGAATTTAAGGAAAAACAGAGGTCGATTTTTTTTCCGATTTCAACAATTACCCTACGAAAATTAACATCAAACAAAATTTAGTTTTGTATTGCGAGCAATTTTGAATAGCTTGTCGAAAGCTGAAGCACTATGGGGGTGGCGCGTGTAAGCTATTTTCAGTATTAGTTACTGGTTCTCATTCATAAAAAGGAAAAACATGGCTGTCAAGAAGAGAAAATGTCTTTGAAATATTGTGAATACTTCGTCTCTGCATTGTGTAGAATTGAGGAGATTTCTTAACAATAGCAGAGAGCAGTCAGGTACCGTTAACCCGACTTTCAGTGCCACAATGCTGCAAATATTTACTGTATTGCGAAGAACCCTTCCTAACTCAACTCTTTGTAATGAGTTCTGTAATAAGAGATATTTTAAAAGTAACAAGACATTTCGTGAGAGAATTGTTGAAGCAATATGATTAGGTTCTACCCAAAACACTATGTAACAGCTTCCAAATAAGTTGTAAACAGCCCTGAAAAAAACTCGACTTTCAGAAAAATTTATCGTAAAGTACTCAAGATCAACTTTTTTTGTCTTAAAGATTTTTTATTTTAATAGATATTTTCCAACTTAACTTATTCCCCTCAAAATTAAAATTTAGATTTCATAACATGCTAAAAATGTGAACAAATATATAAGATAATTTTATATATCAGTTGAATTTTTATTTAAATAAAAGGGAAAGATTTAATATTTTACGTGAGAGATAAATGTAATTTTTCTATATTATCCTACTGAGTTATTCTCATGTATTTCATATGGGAAGCAACTTGGTGTAGAAGAGTCCTTATTAGCTTTTTGTAATATATATATATATATATATATATATATATATATATATATATATATATACAAGGGGATTCAAACATGGAATACTTGTAATACTCCATGGAAATACTTCTGGGACTGATTCTAAGGATAAAAATAAGACAAACCCACACATTAACATATAATATACTGTATGTAGATTTATTTTTAAGTTCGACTAGTAAAACATTTCCCCCGGATTTTTCCCCAGTTTTTCTTTTTAATGAAACAATATTTGTGTTTCTTATCTGTAAAATAAAATAAAATTTTATCTCAAAATTTTCTATAAAACTAGTGTAAAATTTAAAAATTTGAAGTCGTAAAACAGAATTTTATTTTTGGCTTAAAATAATTTAGTTAATAAAACTACAAACCTTGTTTAAAATTAGTGGAGACTTTAATTGGGGGGGGGGGGGGAATGTGTAAATAAATTCAACAGAAATGCAAATTACTGTATAGGAAATTAAATTTTATTAAAATAAAACTGAGCAAAATGTGAAACACGTTACGATTTTAAACAAAACGAAATTCTTCTTTATAATGCTTAAATTTCTATAACTTCTGTTTTATATTGACGTTATTAATATTTATTTTTCTTAGATTTAAGTTCTCTACAAAGTTTGTTTGAAAGTTGTATTTTATTTGCCATTTAACAATGTTATTTTACGCCTAATCTAAAATTTTGTTTTCGACTCTCAATTTTTTTGTAATTTACACCAGCTATATTGAAAGTTATTAAAGATACAGTCTTAAGCAACGATTTTATTCAATTTCACAGATAAAAAAACATAAAACTACAAAATTTATTCCTTCATTTGGGTCCGAAAATAACAGACGAGTTTATTTTACTTCGGGAAAACATCAGAGTGAAATGTTATAACCCAAAAACAAATCTTTTAAACATACGTATATATGAATGTTTAAATATAAATTGTAAATATATAGGCCTATAGTTATATTATTTATTTGTTCAATATTTTTATAACGTATGAAATTTAGATTTTTATTTTACAAGGATTAATAAATAGGAAAGTAATCATCAAAAACATCTTAAAAAGACAGAAAGCTTTTATCTTTATTATTTTACGAAGAAAATTTATTCAGATTTTTACGAAAAAATTCTACAAACTAAAATGACTGTGAAAATTTTCAAATTAAGTCGTTGCAAGTAGTTTTTAGTAAAATATGATATTGATCGAAAAGTCATAAATAAAATGAAGTCTTGTGTTTTGATTTTATATCTTCCTGAAGTTTTTGAGTTTTTTGATAACTTAAAAAAATTCTCGTCCCTCCTTTTTCAAACTGCTTTATTTCGGAAATATCACATTACATCGAAAAAAACTTTTACCGGTCATTTTTTTTCACTCTGGTATGTAAACAATTTTATTGTTTATAATAATAATTACCACCTGAGCGATGTAATCGTGTTCTTCAAAAGTTGTCTATACGAAATTCGAAACATTCCCTGTAGTTAGATTTATATTTTAAACTCCAGTTACACCAGTTTTCTTGATCATTAATTGTAAAACAGTTCTGGATTTTTTTAAATTCAATTTTACAAGTAACAAACAATAAACCTTCAAATTTATTCCTTAATTTGGGCCTCAAGCATTCGAGTATGGTTTCATTTAATTGGAATATGAAGCATTTTTAGACATATGTTGATACAGCGATTTTTAAAAATTTTAGACTAAAAATCAGTTTCCGAAGTATTTCCGTGTAATTTTTAATCATCCTGTATATTAAAAAAAGAGCCAAAGCTTGCTTCGCTTGTACTATAAACTAGTCCAATGTAGAGGATTTAATTGAAATTTAAATTTTAATGAATCATTTTATTTTGATTTGCTACTTATTCCAGAGCTGTATTTTTTCCCAGCGATTTGCACTTTAGCTTCGATAATAAATCATCAAAATTTTTAGAACCGATTTTGAGTTATTAAGCTTTTTATAATAACTAAATAGTCGCTTTAGATATAGCTACAAAAAAAAAATCAAAATCGTTGGAGAAGATTTTGAAAAAAAATCGAAATTTTATATTTTGGTCTTACAGAAGCTACTTAAAATTTTGGAATTATGGAATAACAAAGACAAAACGACCCTAGATATCGCCAACATAAGCCCAATTCGGTTAAAGCTTTCATGGCTTAAGCTGTAGAAGACATACACGATAATATTATTATAAAAACCTCATTTTTGTTCTTAGGAGACCTCATACCCCTCAGGGGCTTACTATAGTGAGTACGTGCTTAGCAATCCCGAGGGTTCCAGCTGGATATACCACTTTTTTCGTGTAGTTTTGAGTTAGATAGCTCTCTTTCACCTTTTCTATAGGATTTCTCGGACCAAACCAACTCTTGTTTTTTTTCTCACTCTGAGACTCTTAGAGTATTCCAGGGCCAAGACGTCTTTTTTATGTTGTTTTCTTTCTTTATTTTAATAAGACGATGATGACCAAAAGGTATATATTTGGCAAAAAACAGAGTCAAATATACTTGTTAAATATGTTTTCACCTATCACATAACTTTCTTTATACGACACATTAAAGTAGAACAGCACGTAAAATCTATAAATATTCCAAATATATATTTCAAGGAAAGGAACAAAGCTGGGGTTAGAGAAGGGACTGAAGTAAGCGAATGTCAAAACTCGTAAAATTATGACATTTTTTCACAAAGTGACCGCTGGTCAAACCTTGCTATTATGTCGCATGTCAGCCGTTCTATTAGTAAGGGATGAAAATAACCCCTTTCTTGTTGGCAGCTGTGTAAGTATGTGTGGGAGGGATGGGTTTTTAGCTTTATCGTCCTTAAAACGTTATTATAATATAAGGAAATAAGATTACATCTTATGTTTCCTTGGTAGGAACGCGTTTTGCAACGTATGAACAGGTCGTCTTGAATTCGTTCTTGAAAGACAGACAGACATTCGTTCAGCATTTAGTAATCGAAAAATCTGAAATACTTATTTAAAATAAACCGTCCAAAAACACTGCACAAACTTTCTCATTCATCCGTCCTCAAAAGTAAATAAAAATCAATCAAAAATATTCCAAATATTACCAAAAATGTCACTTCGATAGATGTCAGTCAAAAAGTGAATTAATCAGGAAGGCAGTATTTGAAAACATAGTTATATGCTTAAATGTGCTTTGCTGGGTTTGTGCGTTGTCTCAGCTTAAATCGTATTAGATTTAAATCGAGTTTTTAATGACAACGTCAAAGTTAATTTGGTTTTTTGCCAATTATTCCTGAACATTAATATTTCTTCTTCATTATGCGATACAGAAAACAGTCGCTTTTTGTTTGTTCATTGACAAGTTGAGCCATTAATCTTTAGATTTTACTAAATTTGAATGAAATCACGAGAAGCGATTTAATAAATTCCTTTATTGTTGGTTTTTTGTTCGTCTAGTCTTCTGTTCTTCTTCTTCCTCGATCATCATCGTTATATATATATATATATATATATATATATATATATATATATATATATATAACAGCATAAAATAAAGACCCTTAATCCTCGAATACTGTAACATTGTCAAGTTCGGAAAATACCACATTTTGGCCAAGAGAGACCTGATAAAACGATTAAAAAAAGGGATCTAACCTACGATTACTTGTAAAAAGTTGTAGATTCAGAAAGGGCTCTTGGGCTCGCAAAGCACGTACTCACTAAAGTGAGTCCCTAAGAAACCAGACACTGTAAAAAGCATTAGGTACACTCCTATAGGCAGGACATGTTCCTGCTCAAGTCAGCCTGTTCGGTTTCCAGCCCCTGTTACATCCTTTGTAATAACCCTTAAACCCACTTTGTAATTAAACCGTCTATAAGCCATCCAGCTCGTGTACGGTAAAACATTCCTTCCGTCCAACCAATTCTTGCGGTTAAGAATAACCACGTTACATCCTTTTTAGAAGGATTATCCCCATATAAAAAATTAATATGAAACAACACCCACTAATCCTCGAGTTCTATAATAGGGTCGAAAGATAACAAGAGTTGGTCAAGAGAGACCTGATGGGAAAGATGAAACAAGACTACACGAAAAAGATGTAGATCCAGCTAGGTAACTGGGGATTGTTATGCCCCATACATAGTGATATAGGTGAACACCTAATTGGTGATCTCACTTCCAACTTGCAACCTGGACGATCTTTTGTATACTTTTATAGTCCTTACATTGATTGAAAAATGGAAGGATATTAAGACTGTTCAAGAAAAGTTAATTCTCGGTTTTTCTAGTTTCGACTGTTCAGATCTACAAGTAGCTTTAGCTCTGGGTTCTTTTCTTAGGTTATAGATTTAGTTTTATTTTCCGACATGGACCTAGGCTATGCTCTAGCTTTATCACTTGATTACGGCAGTTGATTTATGCTACCGAAACGTCGTGTATTAGTATTTATATATACAAATGTCCTATTAAACCAATTAAAAAAATATACCAGTCGTTGAATACTTTCACCATGTTGTATTCCATAGCAAGACACGCCTCCCCCGTACACCACTGGTTACTAAGAAGAACTTCAAAATGTTAACATGATTATAAATAACAAATTAGGAAATACCGATGCCTTCTTGACAGTTTTCGCCGTAGCTGTACAGTTGTTTGCTTAATAACATTCATGATTTATAAATTCGAAGAATGCATAGATTAATAATAATAATTTTTTTTATCGAGGGAATTTTATTTTTATCAAGGTTGGCAAAACTAATCTAATCGACAACTTATATGCATAGTTTACCTTATGGAATTCCTGTCAGATGATTATGTTCTTAAAAATTATTACTCACTTGGCAGATACAACACAACGTATATTTATTATAAACATAGACGTCCGTTGTCCCTAATCCATGACAGACCTTCTGCTGGTCCTGTAATCACCACCATATCCTTATTGTTACCTTTTTCGTAGGCGCAAAATATCTGCATGAAACACGACCTTCTGCAGTCCAGGAGAAAGATGTTGCTTGCAATTCCTTAATACTTTATATGTTGCAGATGAGCTATCTGCATGCGGTTGTTTGCAGCATGCTTATTTCAGTTTCTAGTAGGCAACAGAAGATGATAATACATGCAGGGCAATCCCATATTAAAATAACAACATGGTGTCTTGAGCTAATCTCCTTTTTCAAATACACAACACTCCAACCGAGGATTTGTCCCAGCTATTGCTCTTCGCGCGGTTATTTAAAGTTCTTTTCTTTTTCACTTTATCTACTCGACACGTTCATGGAAAGAGCTTACCTTTTATACATGGAAAACTATTCCTGAATCATTGTCCTACGCAATAGGGATACTAACAGAAAGGAATGTGATTTTTACTGAGTAAGAATCTCACGCTATTTAGAAGATAAGGATGTCTCTCTTTGTCTTTTGATGATTTTCCATCTCTTCTAAGATTTTTTTTTTTATCGAGTCCCTGTGGAAAAATTGCACATTTATCACATCTATTTTAATTCTGGGTACGAAAACAGTTTTAATAAGAAAAAACTGAACAGAGTTTCTGTAATGCAGTTATTATTGTATGAGTTATTTGACTAGATATACAGTTCCTGCTATCTCTAGGTAAATATTCAAACTTCTAAGGTATTCCGTGACACTCCTGGTGGCAAAATTGCAAACTTTAATCACATATTTGGTAGTTCCGAGTAAGAAAACAGTATAACGATTAATTGTTGCCTGATGTCATCAATTGATTATATGTAAAGACAATTAATTATATTCTAGCTTGATAATCGATCATTTACCAATTTGTTTTATTTTTTTTCACAGAACATTATAAATAGAAAATTATATGATTAGCAAAAATTAAATGAGTTTTTTCCTGGAAAGATAGGTTTTGAGGTCTTCGTAGTAAATACTTTTTTCTGAACGACTTTCTTGTTTATATACATCTGTCTTTCATCCAGTACTCGGAAAACAAAGTTAAAATAGTCATTTAATTGATTGCTAAGTGTTGGATAGTCAAGAAAAGTTGTAATAAATTATCAAGAATTAGTTTTTAACCGATATCTAGGTTATGCTTCATCATCTCATAACTTAATGAAAGATACTATCATAATCAGCATCAACAGGGCTAAATCAATTTCCGAGATATCTGGCATCCACAATTTAAAATGAACGCCATTTTGAAACCGTTAAGTGAAAGAATATAAGATTTTTTGTACATGTTAACCTAATATTATATTTTATCATCGTCTTATAAAGCCTACTAAATTTGGCATTGATATATTAATGACTTTTGGAGATATAGGTTGTTAAAAAAATTAACAGACAGAAAGACGAATAAAAGGGTCAAGCGCGTGCTAAAATCACACTAATTAGGGTCAGTAGGCAAATAAGGACAGTTATTTTTATAAAATCAAAGTCTTTTAAGCTGCCAAGTGTCAACATATTTATTTTTTCGTCAAATAAACATACACATTCGTCATCAGAATAACGTTTAGTTTTATTTGATACCCTACACATAATATTTTCAAAAATAAAATATTTAAACTCGATCGTTTTTGCCTCTTAACTACCCCCAAAGTCTTTTTTTTGTTACCGCTATATTTTTCCTGTATGTGGGACAATACAAACAAAATAATTCAAAGATTGAAATATATAGGATTATATCATCTTGTCTGTGCAGACGGGTTGCGACTTACAGACAGACAAATAGACAATGATTGACAGATGTGAAATTATAAAGGTCCTTGGTTTTAGCTTAGATCAGAAGGAACTATCGAAAAATTGTTTCAAACGGCTGCCATTTTGAAATTTTGTAACCATTTTGCAATTATATTCAACAAACAGTAAATCCTAGTTTACTGTTAACTAGAATTCAACTCAAATGCAATTGTTACCGCTATTATTGCGGACTGCTATTGCGTACCCATTATAAGAAGTATGGGCTAAGTTTCGTAATTACAAAATATACGTATCTTAGTATACGAAGGATACGTCTAATAGCGTCAGGATGGTGTCTTCCTATTTGCGGTCAAGTGTAGTTTTATGAGGGGACGATCAAGGTCCTGGTGGTGGAAGAGTTTCCAGTTTGCGGTCACGTCTTGAGATGTAGTTAATTTCTTCCCGTCCTTTGCATACCTAGCCACTAAATACCTAACAGAATGATTTGACTCTAACCGCAAATTATGTCTAGTTATTTAGGTTAGGTTAGGTTATATATATTATGACCTCAAATTGGAAAAATATAATTAGGGTAGCCCAAGATATTTTTGGGATGACCGCAAACTGGACGATTTTACTCTCGACCGCTAATAGGACTGACCGCAAATGGGACACAACCCAGACCCTGGATAAATGAAAATGCATTAAATTGTTTGTCACACATTTCACAAAAAGTACTTTTAAAATTTATACGCATTTCTCATTGTGTGGTTAAATTAAATTGTATTCGTCTTACAAAAGACTATAATGATTTTTTTCATAAATTAAACACACATATTCGTAATCAGAATAAATTCTAGTTTTATTTGATACCCCACTAATTATATTTCCAAAAGTAAAAATTTTCAACACGTTAGTTTTTCTCTTAGTCTTTTTTTGGAGTTACCGCTATATTTTTCCTATACGAGGGGCAATACAAAGAATATAAATACAAAGTTTTAAATATACAGAGTGTCTCGTAAGTAAGCTGCCAATGTTTAGAAAATTATAACACTTTGCTGTTGTATCGGATACAGTAAAAATTAACTTTTCAACTCAAGTGTAACAATTAGCGTTATTTATTTTTTAGTTCAACAAACCACAAATAGGTTTAATGGTGATTTTACAATCACAGTTTATTGAATCACTAACCATCACCACTAAGAATAATTTAAGTTAGTAATGATATTACTGTTATTACTATGGTACTCCTAGTAAGGGTATTCGAAAATTGTTTATTATTTACCGAGCAAAGCAAAGTTTTGTTTAAACTTTACCATTTAGCGTCCCGTCTGTATTTTTGTAGGCCTAAAAATATTGAAATTTAGGAATTAGGTTCTCTGCAACTATAAAAAAACAATGTTCTCTGCAATTATAGGTCTAACAATGTACAAAACTTTTATGTATCCAAATGAACCAGCTACTGCAGAGTTTCAATATACGAATGCGGGTAACTAGGAATAAAGCGTTAGTTACCCTAATAATAATTATTATGTGAACGAGAAATAACGAGCAGTACAAGACAAGTTCATTTCGTAAATGAAATTCAAACTGATTTAAAAAATTTCCTTACAGAAGTTTTTTTCTATCAAAAAATTTAAAAGCTTCCTTCAATACTTCATGTTTTTATATAACCGTCACAAATTTCATAGGGTTATAAAAAATATTAAATTATTTAATTAAATAACAATTACACTGTTTCGTTCTACGTGATTACCTCTAAAACCCTCATGTAAAATGTAAACAATAGTCGGATTGATTACGCTACGGATAGAGTTACCATCCAACCAACGAAACCCATCAGTGGTGGGAATAAAAAAATATTCCAAGGTCATCTATGAATACGGCTGTTACCAAAAAGCCACGAATTTTTCGGTCCATCTGAAATTACCAAATAGCCACGATCATTAGTGAGGATTAAGAAGGGTCATCTCGCAAGGAACGAAATGTCCAAAAAGCCACTATCGAACCTTTAGTAGGAAGTATGCTTGTAGTGCCGAAAGAGTATATTCTATAAATATTAGTATCTATTTTTGTTGTAGCTTTCTCTATCCCGACACGGATATATGATTTATTCATCATTTTTCCTGTAAAATAAGGTTTCAAAATTGATTTTTGAAGATCACAGTTTTCAAATTATCGTAGTTTTTGGATATTTCGAAGTACGTAAAAGTCGAAAATAGGGTAATTTTTTTTTTTTAAATGTCTGGGACTGGCGAACCTTTAGTACGAAGTATGCTTGTAGTGCCTGTAGTATGCTTGTATCATAAAAAATAAACTTTTATTTTACAAACTACTAAGTGTAGTAGTAAATGGTTTATGTCATAGGGAATTATCAATTCCCTTTTTCCCAGAGGTGGTGCCGGCTACCTGGCTGAGCCGTCGTGGCTTTTCGGACATTTCAGCGCTGGCAAACGAACCCTTCTTAATCCCCTCTAATGATCGTGGCTATTCGGTAGGGTCAGAGCGGCCCAAAAATTCGTGGCTTTTTGGTAGTTCCCATGAATACAGTGTAATATTTACTATCACTAAGATCTTAAAAGATGCAAAAATAAAATCATCCATAAAGCATTTAACTCTTAGTTGTGTTTTGTTCAAGTGTACAGTAGCTGTGGTGCTATTTATTGTTATTTGCTGTATGAATGTTGTCACGTCGCGCATTACACAGTAGCCACGGGAACAAATTACGGATTGTATATATATATATATATATATATATATATATATATATTGTAAGAGTGAGACATACAGTTCATAGAACGAGTACTTTTGAAGTTCTTCCGAAAATTTTAGGTTCAGTAAACGTTCATGTTTCTACGGATGAATTCCTGGAATAGTATAGGTGATGTTAGGGAAGATCGTATTTACTAGTACTGTACATTAAAGTAAACCTCCCCCTCCCCACTTTACACCAAGCATATACAAATATGGATCGGTTTACAAATGAAGCCATAACAAAGTGGTGTGAGGTTCAGATTTGAAAAACACGAGGTTTGGTCGTACGTACAATCACCTCAGCAGGTGGGTTATGCCTTGGCTTAACCCCAGCAGTTGCGTCATCGATGAACGTGAGTCCCAATATTTTTAGTATCAAGTCAATAGGAAACCCCAAGCGTCGGTTATTCAATTTATAGGATTGAACTATATTTTCGAGTATTTAAATTGATTTTATTTATCTCTCTCTACAAATATCAAAAACGAGGTGTCTAAACAATAAACATTTGGACATCCTTTTCACATGTTTTTTGTTTTCTGTTCGTTTGGTACCATTACCTTTTCTTCCTATTTGTTGTATCTCAGGGTTGTTTTCGGTCTCCCTAACGATTCCTCTTTTATATGTACAGTATCTCTAATACTACTTTACTCCTCTCCAATATGTATTTTATCTCATCACCATAAGAAATACATAATCCACAGATCATTTTCTAAATCCTGCATTCTTCTCTCTGGACCTTCTATGTCTCCTCTCTCCCTCCCTTCGCGAGTAGCTTCGTCCTCCTCCTCCTCCTCCTCCTCATGAACTACTACAGTCCAAAATTTAGAGTAATATTTACTGTATCCGATACAACAGCGAACGCTTCTCTAATAATGATTTTCGTGATTGCTTGGTGTTTGATCATCGTGAATTCAATATCATTTGTAGTGATTTTTGATATAATATAAGACAATTTTTGCAGTATTTATTTAAAATTATACTAAGGTCATTTCTGCAGTGAACTTTTTATTAATAGTAAGGTAATTTTTGTAGTGATTTGTTTAATAATTAGAGTGCACTGACCTCTCTTTCGTGACTCTTCTACCCTCTCTATTAACAGTAAAAATTCCATCCTTGTGTTCACAGCATCTCTTTCGTATCCGCAATAGCAGCGTTCTACCACCTCTTCTTTGAACGGCCTTTTAGTCTTTTACTTTCCATATTTACAATAAGAACACTCTTTGGTATTCTTCTGTTGTCCATTGTCCCAACATGACCAGTCCATTTCAACATCTTCAGTTATATGTACCCTTCTATTGTTGGTTGTTTGATGACACCGATTCAATTATTATACCTTATCTTTCACTCCTAGTGTTTGGGACATAGAATCCGCTTCAAGAGCTTCCTTTCGAGTATCCTACAGGCGTTCTAGTGCTCCTAATTTCCAGATATCACTACCATAGCATAGAATAGATCGGACTATAGTTTTGTGCAAGATCGGACTTTAAGGTGAAGATGAGTGCAAAATAAGCTTTGTCGGCTAGAGTTATCCTTCTAATCTGTGCTTCCCTAGTCCCGTCCTCCAGACATCATCAAACACCTGATTGTTTCTATACAGTCACTTACATACATATGTTTTCCCTCGGACGGATAGAACTTTCATTTCTTTTCATTTTGGTTTATCCAATCTTTTCATCCGTTCCACTTGACCAAACAAAGTTAGCTATAGAGATATAAATATTTTTTATTTTGTAAATTTTGTTTAAAACCAACTGCTTTTTTTTAAATAAAATGAACACCATTTTAAAACGGTCAAGAGAACAAATACGAGAGTTTGTGGTGTATAGCAAAAACATACAGTAAAATTTGGTATCGACATCTCAATTCGTTCTGGAGTCATATATAGAACTTTTGAAAAATAAATATAAATTCTAAAAAAATATATATAGAGAGAGAGAGGTAGACGAAAAATGAAGATTTTTGGACATATTTGAACTTTTTACTTAACACTTAACAAATTTTGACATTCTACTTAATAAACATTTTGTATAAAAACATTATAAACTCATTTTGATGACACTCATGTACTCATTTTTTGAAACCTGAACATAAATTTCCCCCCTTAAATTATAATATATGCAGAAACAAAATTTAATACGACCGCCACCAGTATTATTAAATTAAACCTTGCATTTCTTATACGCGCAAAAACATGAATAAAAAGAACAAAAACAAAGAAACTGCTTACATCGATGAATCACGACCAGTTAGCTTCTAGAGAGTACAATATAAATAGACGTGATACAAAAATTCCATTCTTCTAATACAAAGAATCAGCACTTGGCACAAGACCATTATGTATTGTCGGAATCCAGGGCAGAGGTCAGCAGCACAATGTTTCTGAGAAAATCAAACAAACTATAACTCTGGCAGTCGTTATAACAGTGGAGAAATATTGTCTTGAAATTTAATAAAACTTCCAAATTGAAGACGAAGAAAAGATTGAAATTCTTCTGAGCTCTGACTTCCTTTTGATCGTTAAATTTACTAGTGGTATACAGTCAAGCTAAATTCCAGTCGGTATGAAAAATCTATATTTTGACGTCAAATAGTGTCAAATCACCGTATATTTACATTGAATCTTCGAGTTTCATGTATTACATCTTTTATCTCCTAACGTTAAGCATTCGAATTTCACCTCGGTCAGCAAAGAAAATTATTTATTTTTTTATATGAAATATCCTTAGTAACAAATCATTGTACAGTTTTAACATTAAATCTTCGAGTTTTATGTACTTCTTTTTAGTATTTTTCTTCTAACGTCAAGCAGTCAAACTTCACCTCGGTCAGAAAGGAAAATTCTGTTTTTTTATGTTAAACATACTCAGAAAAAGTGTACAGTATTTACATCGCTTCTCCGAGTTTCATGTACTCTGCTTCTTCGTCTTTTATCTTTCAACGCCAAGCAGTCGAACTTCCCCTCAGTCAGCAAAGGAAAATTCTTTTTTGGTATCTACTAACCTCTACGGCTTGTATCTACTAACCTCTACGGCATGTACCTACTAACCTCTACGGCTTGTATCTACTAACCTCTACGGCATGTACCTACTAACCTCTACGGCATGTATCTACTAACCTCTACGGCATGTATCTACTAACCTCTACGGCATGTATCTACTAACCTCTACGGCTTGTATCTACTAACCTCTACGGCATGTATCTACTAACCTCTACGGCATGTATCTACTAACCTCTACGGCATGTATCTACTAACCTCTACGGCTTGTATCTACTAACCTCTACGGCATGTACCTACTAACCTCTACGGCATGTATCTACTAACCTCTACGGCATGTATCTACTAACCTCTACGGCATGTATCTACTAACCTCTACGGCTTGTATCTACTAACCTCTACGGCTTGTATCTACTAACCTCATGCTTCTATATCCATCATGGTATGGATGACATTATTTAATGGTGGTTAAGCAAGTCACTGATCTTAGATTTCTCTCACAGCGATTGTAATATCTTCATTATTCGTATTAGGAAGGAAGGTAATAAATCGTGAATTCATCACTGAAATTGCGTTGAGTTGTGATTTTTACGATTTTCTCTATAGGCTTTTCGATACAACTATCACTTGTCTAAGAGCAATTTTAGTGATTTATTCACTTTTTGGTAGTTGGTATCGTCAATTTTTATTGTGATTCTTAACTATTTCTTTCTATTACTTCACGCAGTGTTATTCCTTCTCAGCTTGAATATTTTAAATTTTATTATTTTAATAAAAAAATAGTAAAATAAAAAGTATTATCTCGTAGCAAAGAAGCTAGATGTGTTTTTATTCACTCCAGTACAAGTCATATTGACGTTGCAAATTCGTGCAAGAATAATTTGCCTCATAAATCAATACATTTTAGAAATAACTATGCTATTTTCAGGTAATCTCTGAATTAGGGTTTAGGTAATATTTATTTAATAATTCTAACATAATTTGTTCCAAACCTTGAAATAAATATTCAAAAATTGTACAGAAAATTACATTTTTTCATATATTGGTCAACATGTGATTATATCCAAGAAGTAATATCCAAACCACAAATAAAACACTAAGGAAATTAACGTTAGCAAGTTTAGTAAACCTTTATTTACATCTCAGTAACATAGCTACCATCTTCAGAGGGATATAAACTAAACTAAATATGACAGTGAGACGACTTATAAAGGGTCAAGCGTAAGTTGCGCTACTCCCACTCCTCATAGGTCAGACTGGTTTCCCCTCCTACCTAGAAAGTGGGAGGAGCGACGTGCCGCTCATTCCAACTACCTCTAACAAGACTTACGATTAAGAATTTTAAAAGCATGGAACAAACATATATCTGAGAAAATACAAGTCAAAGTGGTCTAATATAACTAATATTAAAACATAAAAGAAAAACAACATTATGAAAATACAAGTCAAAATTAAAGAGTTAAAATATGTATGCTTTAACTTTGTTTCAACAAAGAAAATAACGAATAATTCGAAATTGCCCCCTTATCACAATTCAACAACAAATCATATTCTGCTTTAACAATGTTGTCTGTAACGATTTGTTGTCCTTAATTTCTTAAATCAAACGAATATTATTCATTTTTACGTTATAAAATGTAAGAAGAACATGCTCAGCAACGGTAGATTTTTTAGTCCTGTCAAATTTAATATGCGACAAATTATAAAGGTTTCTCCTAATTTGACCAATATAATACTTATCACATAAGTCACAATCAATTTTATAAATTCCAGACTTACATTTACTGAAATGTGCATAAGTTTTTATTAAACCTTCTAACGTTAATTGTGTTGGTACTTTATTTGTAGTTTGGGGATACTTCTTTCATATTGTTATTAACCACAATGATCATTGGATGTTGTATTTAACACGCAGGAAATGTATTTTGTTTGCGTAACGTGAATTTTTAACACAAAATCGCAATCACGGTTGACTATATTTTACATATCTACTTCTGTATTTTGCTGTATTACTTTCTTCCCACCACTCTTACCATGCCAAACAGATACAATAATTATGAATTAATCAACAATCATAACACGTTGAGAATAGATATGTTCTGTAAATAAATAAACATATATTGAATACACAGAGTGATTCACAAGTAACCGGCAACTTCCAGTGATATGTATAAAGTACACATGAATATGTGCTCAAAAAGAAGTTAATTGTCAAAAAGATGCCGGGTATACTGTTGTACGTTTACCACCATATTACGTGGATCTTAATCACATTGAGTTAGTTTGGGCGAACTTAAAAGGGAGAGAATGTTTATCTGACTCGATGGAAAGTTAGGGAGTTATGGATAAAACTGTTTCGCGAGTACTCTGCTGAAAAGTGGAGACAATGCTGTGACCATGTGCAGAGATCGAGGATTACTACTGGGATAAGGCCAGAGTAGTGAAAGACACAGTGGAACAAATAATGATAACTGTGAACACGGGTGAGTCCTCGAACTCTGACAATGTTACATCAGAGGACGATGAGTGCATCAGTGGTTGAGTCAACGTGTTAAGTTTTGACCAATTTTAACATTGTATAATCCCCTTAATTGTACTGATTTTTCCGTACATACTTTTGTTGTAGCCCTACTGTTTGAACATTTTTAAATATCTGTATTTGCAGAAATACAAACAACTTCTCGTTACAATTTTATCTGATTTTTCGAGGGTGATAACTTTGTATTGTATTGTGTTGTGTGCTCAAGTGATTGTATGAAAATCGAAATACTTACAATAAATCAACTGGTTAAGAGTAGGTAAGCTGTACAATAGTGTATTATTATTATTATTATTATTATTATTATTATTTCTTTCAATATTTATATATTATTGTTTTGGAAATCTGATCAAGGTTTGTTTTAATCAGCATTAGGTTTCATTGGTACAGGTTCTCAGGTTTATTGATTACTCAGTAGACTACTGCACCACGTCTAGGCTGTCTATCTGTGACTCAGTGACCGTGTGGTGGTGCTAGAAGAAAGAGTGGTAGCAGAGAGCGAGTGAGATACCGAGCACTGTGCCCCTCTCCCTCTCCTACCTACGCGAATTGATTATCTAGCAGGTTCGTTGATTGTTGCATTGTTGTGGAGGATTAGCTACAAACAAAACTACAACCTTCTACCAACAGCAAAGTACCAACAAAAAAGTAGCATATCTCGATTGATCTTTGTTCAATCTTCAAAAAATGAGGTATCGTTAGATTTGTTATCAAAACATCTAAAAGAAGTTATTTGTGTAATTTTTTTACAATTAGCCATTTTAAAGTTATTCCTGTACAAAGAATTTAAATGACCGCTATTTTGGTTTTGGAATTTGGGAAAATATTGATTTTTTTTATGGTTTCTAATTGCTATAAAATTAACAGTTAGTTTCTAATTGCTATAAAACTGTATGTAAAATTTGAAAATTATACGTTTAATGATTTTTGAACGTAATAATAATACGTGAAAAACCAACATGGCGCTTGTGTGAGTAACTGGGGACTTTCGGACGATTTCAATATGATATTTAGATTTGATTTTGTCCCAGAAACAATGCCTTACACTATTGGTAGATAGTTCTGAAACACCCTGTAATTCTGATAATTGTACTGAATAAGCAGAAAAATTTGTTATACAGAGTGTCCCGGAACTCTATGGAATCGCTTTGTAGAATTGTTTTTTAAGTAAAAATAAGGAGAAAAAAATACTAATATACATAGGTACGCAAAAGATTTCGTGTCTCATTTATCAGCCATTTTGTGGTTTTACATAAAATCTTCATTTCTTTGCAAGTAGATATGATATTGAGTTCAAATTTACGGTACAAATCTGTTATGTGGCCTTTTACATGAGTTCAAAAACGCAGAAATTTCGCTGTATATTTTCAAAATGTCGGCCGTTAACCTTTTACAAAAAATATCCCTAAAACCGTTAACTGTACAAAAAAAATATATTCCAATATTTTTAAACCTGGTAAATAACGACATAAAAAAAATTTGTAACCGAATTTGAACTCAATATATTACCTACTTCCAAAGATATAAAGTTTGTATGTAAAAACAAAATGGCGGATAAATGGGAAACAAAACGTTTGCGGACCTATGTTTATTGGAACTTTAATCTTATTTATACCTAAGGAATAATTACACAAAGCGTTACCAGAGAGTCCTGGGACACTCTGTATAATTATTTGTACTCTTATGACTGATATTCGTATAAATTCTTCCCAGATTTTAAAGAAAATACTTTTTACATTTTACTACAATTAAATTTAGATAGAGTAATGTGTTAATTTGTGAAAACTAAAATAAAATTTATGGTGATAATTCAAGTGTATTGATACCTCATTCCTATATTAAACAGTCGCCAGAGAGAAAATATTGACAATAGTTCACATTAAATCTCCCCTACTATTATTTAGTTACCCCCGTATACGATGTATGGTGTAAGATTGTTAACTAAAAAAATTTTGACCTATGTACAACGCGTCGTGTTTGCTTGGGGGTTAAAACTAAATAATATAATACCGGGACTGGGCTAACCCAAGATAACGGTAACTACTTAAAACCTGTTCTCCTATTCCTTTTATGCTCTATAAATATCCTTAGACCAATAACTTAGATAACCTGTTTTTAATGAGATTTTTATATTGAACTGATTTGGAGGAGTTACATTTAATTATTAAAAAAATAACTGAACACAACTTTAACTACCAACTTTAACTTTAACTTTAACTACAACTTGAATGGGTGGTCGTAAGGCTATTAATAACTCGCCCATTTATTTATAATAAATACGGGGTGTGACATATTCAATGGGCCTTACCGAGAATCACAGAAACGCCATTTTCCGACAACTTATCCAGACATAATAATTTGGATAACTCCACTCAATAAAATGAGATACGTTCCTCTGCATTTGACTCGACTGCCTCACGTCATAGGATTTCCTCTTATCAGCTGGGAAAGAACACTACACAAGTTGTGTTGTTAATCACAACTCGGAATCACACGCGAGACACTGACACGAGCAAAGCGAGTTTAAATCTTTCAATGTTTACATCTACGAGACTATTTAGGGCCTTGCAGACGTTTAGAAAGTAGTGGTATACACAATTCAGAAAACCTGTGTAACAACTGTTTTAAACAAACTTACTATACCGATTAAACTCCTTGATCTACCAATACAATTTAACATTTCCTACAAGTCTAAAGAAACCAACTTTTGGGTGTTCAATTTAGAGGATCTGGTTGTTTTATATTGTATGATGGGGCTGGGTAAGTACCACGATGTACCCAATCAACTTGTATTTTAAATTATGTACATATACGTCGTAAATTCATTTACTTATATATAAGTACGTAACAATTTATAATATATATTTCATAATAATTATCACGTATATATTTTGGAGGCTGTAACTGATACTGAAAATAACTGGAACCTGTATCAGGTACCGACGAATATCAGTAATTTTGTAACATGTACAGAAGTACCCTGTTACAACCATCTATATTGGCAACACAGTTCCCGCAATCACGGTAAGTTAACATTTCTTTATACGTTATTGACTGATTTTAACAAATAGTAACAATTTATAATATATATTTCATAATTATCACGTGTATATTTTGGAGGCTGTAACTGATACTGAAAATAACTGGAACCTGTATCAGGTACCGACGAATATCAGTAATTTTGTAACATGTACAGAAGTACCCTGTTACAACCATCTATATTGGCAACACAGTTCCCGCAATCACGGAAAGTTAACATTTCTTTATACGTTATTGACTGATTTAAACAAATAGTAACATTTTATAATATATATATTTCATAATTGTCACGTATATATTTTGGAGGCTGTAACTGATACTGAAAATAACTGGAACCTGTATCAGGTACCGACGAATATCAGTAATTTTGTAACAGGTACAGAAGTACCCTGTTACACCATCTATATTGCGAACACAGTTCCTACAATCACGGTAAGTTAACATTTCTTTGTACGTTTTTGATTGATTTTAACAAACAGTAACAATTTAAGTAGAATGTTTGACTGTTTTCTTTCCTTTTTTTCCTCTCTACACTATATTGTCAATTCTTTAACATGACTAAGTTGGTGAAGACCATAACACATGAAAACAATGACAATGCCAAGTCAGTTAGTGTGCCAAGGTTCATAAGACTGACTTCCTACAATCCTTGAGGATTAAGTAGACTCGTAAATCGAGATTTGAACTAGTTTGACTTAATTCAGGAATTAACAGCAATGTTATTCATCAATTACTCATCTATTTTCATTTGTTATCCAAATAAACCTCGCTCACTTACGGTCTATTTTGGTACCATTCGATAGAGAACAGTTCAAAGATTTTTGTTTAAATATTCCAGAATAAATGAAATTTGGTTACCATTGGTTTTGGTTTAAAAGTCAGCTGTAACTTGTTTTATACGTTATTTTGTGTTATTATAGTCTGTGAAATTATTGGTAATGTGATAATATTATTTGCTCTATTTTAAAATAATTATTGGTTCAATAAATATATTTAGATAATTAAATACAGTTTTTAATTAATATTATTGTAACATTTTGTGCAATTGACTCAAGATCACGTCAATTGACATTCTGGAAGTCGTTTTAGATACATTTTAGGCTGGCTGCACACTATAGCGATACGACACATATCTTTAGGCCGTAAGCGAGATGCGATAATTATCTTATAATATAGGTATCGTATTTATGTGTTCAAATCGTGTTGTAGTAGCTAAACAGGGGTTAAACCATTACGATAATGACATATGTCGTAAGATACGTGTATTAGGCAACACGCTAGGCTTATCTACCCGCTTAGTATAATACGATAATTCAAAGAAAAGATTAGAAGTACAAGTAGTATTGAAGATTTTTATTTCTTTCATCAATAGTGTTTGAAAATTGGAAAACAGTATTTGGGAATTGTAAACTGAAAACTAACATAACTTCCTTCAAAACGGTGGGAGTACGCAACTTTCTTAACCCGGCTGATAAACTCCGTTCACATTCATAATAACACTGAATCAATGCGTGTTTGTAAAGGTAAAGTCATGATGGAACAAATTCAAAATAATTAATTGTAAACTACTACAAGTTTACCACCTACTAGATTCCTGTTTGAATTTAAACAATTTCAAAATTCGTTGCTATGGAAGCAAATAAATAGCATTAAAAATAACAGTTGATGTTAATAAATCCCGATTATATTTGCATACAAGAGTTTTTCTCAGGGGTTGGCCAATAAATAACGAAACCACGACAATTTAAAATATTAACTTCATTATGAAAGACCCGTTATTTCTCTGAAAAAAAAAATTAATAATGAGAATGAGAAGTACTTTAAAAATTCAAGGGGTAAAAAAAAATCTTTTAAAATCGTATAAGTGTTTTCCGAATATCTCGTAAAGTAAAAATTGTGCAACAATATGTCTCATTTAGTTTTTGAAGATTTAAAATCCTCTATGTTTTGTACATATTTCGATTTCATTTTCAATTTTATTATTTAAAAACCTCTCGGTTATCATCGCCTTATAAAAGAGAGAAGAAAAGCATTTTTTTTAAATACCTCCGGCCCTCAGATAATTTAACTCTCCTAGTGTCGGTATAGTGTTAGAGTCGGGAAGAAAAATAGTTGGTTAAAGAGAGACTGAATAGGAAAAATGAAAATGATATTCAAGACTAATGAAGAAAGAGTAGGTCCAGCTAGTTACCCTCGGGATTGCCAAGCCCGTCTCACTAAAGTGAGCTTGAAGGTTATGACATTCTAAAAGTGACGCTGAAACAACCATGTTGTGCGCACGACATTTTATGCGTTTCAATCGTTAATAACTAGAAAACCACACGTTTCATCACAAATTCCCAAAACAGATTTTGAAAATTTAGGTATATTTTGAGTCCTTAAGTTTTGCTCTATTATGAAAATTTATCAAGTTACGATTGAAAGGAGAAAATCACGAAACGCGTAGAAGCAAAAATTAAAAACAGATCAATTCACAGGTAACAATTTTATTCGATTCAAGGAATATTAATTTTTCATATTGTTTTCCAAATGCTACAGTATGAATGTCAAAAAACACTGTTGATTTTAACCTCTTTCAACCAACCTTCTTTAATAAAGCGATTCCTCAGAAACCCAGGACTGTTAAAAAAGTTAATATTTTAAAACAATTTCCCCTATTTTTTTATCACTTAAATTTTTACTTCTTTTGACAGAAACAAAAAGCTATAACTGTACTAACGCACTTATTTCGTTTCAAAACAAGATTTGACTCGTTTCCAAACAAAAGAAAAGGACAACGTTCTAAAAGCCATCTCTTGGATAACAAAAAACATCCCAAACAATGAATACCTCGGCCGTGCCTACGTGGGCTATATTTAGCATAAGTCCAAGTGAGAGACCTTGCTTTGGGTAGGCCTAATCCATTTCTGGATCCGTCGTTGTTGAATCATACGCAATCGCAATGCGACAACAAATTAAATCTACTCTCATCTAGAATTTATCTCGTAGTCATATTTTAAACTTGATTCACTCACGAGTCCAAAATATTTGCGTATCAAAACCAAATTTCCTTTTTAGACTTTTCAAGCTATGTAATGAATTAAATTTGTAATCAATGTTTTGAAAACAGTAATTGTAAGAGAATGCAGAAAATAACAAAGGCAATGATTTGTGATGTTTACAATTCCATATGTTATCAGTAATACTCTAATCAGGCTGTTATCAGTTCGAACGCCACTGAAAACTTTATGCTTGTTTTTTTTTTCACTTGGATTATAAAACTTCTAATAATCCATTGTTAGATATTAAAAAAATAATAATGTACTTAAAATGAACGCGTAATATTTTGTGAGGTTGTATTGTATCAATATTTTAAACTTTAAAAGTAATTGTTCCAAATTAAAATATTTAAAAAATAATAAAAAAAAAATGTTGGAAGTACGGTATGGCCTTCACTATGTTGGTGAATACTCTGTCGCAGAAATAGTGTTATGAATTGACAAGTTGCTATGAAGTGTACATGAATATGTACATAACAAAAATAAATTATGCATAAGTAGCTCTACACCATTCTAACGTAGGTGTAAACGTAGTAGTCTATAGAAAAAGTTATGTGATGGCTCGAAATTCATCGTCTCGTTTTGAAATCCCCTGATATCATATATATTTTGGAATGATGTCATGGGCATATTTAAGTCAATCTCAGGTCTTTTTTCTTCTTTTTCGATAACTCAAAATTTTGGGCTAGCTATCACAAAATCCACAAAAATACGGTTTTTTTTTCAAAATAATCTGTAACGATTTTGATCAAACTATGCTCAAGTGCAGCTTCGAAGGGTCCAAACGAAACGTATTGGTCGACATCACTCCAAAAATATATTTATCGCCGAAACACCAAAAAGTTGGTCATAAGTTATAAAATACGTAATTTCAAAAAATCGATTATACAGATTTTTAACGTTCAAATTTTAGTGAAATGTGAAGATTATTGACCCAAACCTTGTGGAAAGTCGCAAGTAAAATAATATTACTGGGAACAATTGGCAAAACCCCAACTTAACCTTTAATAGTCATTAAAAGTTCGATTTACACTATCAATTCGTTTATGCTACACGTGAAGCAAGTTTAGGCTCTATTCAAATATACAGGGTGTTTCCGAACTCTTCTTACAAACTTGGAAGTATTGTGTGAAAAGAAGCCAAAAAGTTTTTTGTATGTGTATTTTACACACACACACAAATTGCAAATTAAAGAACGTTTTCGCTCTATTAGTTTCAGGTAGTATTTTAAATTAGATTATTGTAACCCGTTTCAAAATGGTGGGCATTAAATTTTTTTAATTGAAATAACTCTAAAACTAGCAATTTTACAAAAAAAATACAAGAACATTTTTTAGTAAATTTTATGACAAATCCATAGTTGTTTTTAAAATTGGGTGACAAATGAGATTTGAAATTTCACGTAGGTCGTGCATGACCATGTTCTAGTCTTCTTCAAATTAAGCTAGTGGAATAACAATGGAAAGAATAAATGAAGCTGTTTTTAGATATAAATTTTAATTACAGTTTTATTCACATTTATCTAATAACATTAACTGTTTATTAACTGAAATTCTAGTAGTTATAAAAGAATGTATTTTATGAAATTAAATAAGCATGAGAATTGATGTGGTAGTATAGGAATTCAACAAATCAGCTGTTATTGCTAAAATAATAGATCAGTCTGCTGTTAATGTATCAACAATGAAATCAGCTGTTTTTGCAGTAAAACAGATTGAAATAAACACTTTTCAGATAAGAACGCTTGGCCGGACAAAAAAAAAATTTAAAAATATCGTTTATTTTACATCCAAATTTAAAAAAAAAAGCAATTTGGATTCGTCATAAAATTTACTAAAAATTTATTCTCGTCTTTATATATATATATATATATATATATATATAATGGATAGTTTTAGAGTTGTTTAATTTAAAAAATTTGTATGGCCATTATTTTAAAACGATTTGGGTTACAATAATGAAACTTAACATACTTAACTGATACTAACAATAGCAACAATGCGCCCAAATTTGGTTTCCTTCTGTAAAGCTGTTAAACAAAATGTTTTAAACACATACGAATGGACAGACGATCAACGAATCGAGAAAGATCTTTGATATTATAAAGTTTTTGAAACTCTCTGTACAATTATTGTTTTAAACGGCTCCCATGTTCCGTTGTCACTTTTTTATTGTTAACTACCGAACTAACATTTTTGCAAAAAATCGTTTTCATTGGTCAGTATTTAATTATTGATTGTCAAGGACCGGGTCAGAGAGTTTGTGCAGTGTTTTTTCCACAGTTTGTTTCTTTATAACTCATGTAGTTACAATAGTTCAAAATTTATATTAATGTATTCTTAAATTTCGAGATATCCTGTTTATTTCTGTTTTAAAAGTTTTAATTCAAAAATTATTGTTTAAAATTATGCCAATTATAAAAATAACCTTTCTTATTTAAAAAAAAATGCTAACTAAATATCTTGATATTAGAAGTACGTCCTTCATTAAGTATGGTGAATACACTGTCACAGAAATAGTATAGTGACCAAGTATACAGCTATGAATATGTGGTATAAAAATAATATTAACATAAATAATTCCTTTTCTTATACAGGGTATCAAGAATTTCTGCCCTGGTCTGTTTTACTTTACTTAATAGAGTTTGTGTTTAATGTTTATAGACTTTATTTGCATCTGTTCAGAATGTAATTTAAAAATCGTACAAATCACGAAAAATTTTCATTTTAGGCAAATCTTAGGTATCGATGACAACCTTAAAGAAATTATGTTTTCATTTGTTTGTTAATTACCCAATTATCTTTTGACGTGTACAAAAAATAATAAATAAATGTATTGCCCGTTAAAAGAGGAAACTTTTTGTTCCTTGTATATCTTTTGAAAAATTAACTGTTTTTGATATATGTGCTGCTATTTTGAAATGAATAGTGGAAATAGGGCGATAATTTTTCTCAAATAAGATCTTTATAGTAGTAAGTACCATGAAAATTTCAACTCTGTATCATTTTTCGTTCAAAAGATATGATTTTTCAAACTTAAAATAACGACTAGATAGACAAGTAACCATTTTAGGATATGTTTATATGAACGTTTTTTCTTTATTTTCGTTCTGAATGTCTCACTGTTTCTTAGTGGGACGCTCTGATATACATATTTTAGGTACTTTCACATTTGTTAAAGATAAACATTGCTACATTAAAAAATCAAACATCCAACCGTGACGTCTCTCTACACTGCCGCACCTAGACATTGTTCACATTGAAATCAAAATTTTATTAGTACTAGGCGAGACGGAATGTTGCCGCGTTCCTAAACAATCCACTCTATTTGCTCGTATCTGCCTTCAGTCACCTTCGTTGTTATTTTGCTCGTATGGGAAACTCGTTATAGTTCATTTGTTTTCCCTATTTTAAGATTAATATATTTGTGAATGGTGGGGATTTGATGAGTAAATCCATAAGAAAGATGTCTAATTCATAACATTAAAAAAAACAACTTGTTTTTGTTCAATGACAAGAATGTTCAGAATTCGAGTTTACGTTGTGAGTTTGAAATATGAAAATCTGTGTAAAATTATTTCCAATAAAGAAGATAATTATCATAAAAATTGGCAAACAATACTAATTTTCAGATTAGTTCAGCGATTCATTTATATCTCAATAAATATTGTGTAATATCTTAAAAATATTTATAGTTATATTACTCCAATTAATAGTTTATAAACTCATTTAATTAAAAAAGTTATTATATAAATAATGTCCATTAATAATATTATTAATGTTCATTAATAATAACTCTTTTTTGTTAATAAAATTAATGTATTTGAAAAAATCCAAATTTTTTGAGTCAGTTTTGGTATGATTTCTACTATTTTGTAAAACTTTTTCTTCAGGGGGGAGGGGGGAATGTTAATTGAAATACGTAAGTAATCGTGTGATAAAATATTTTTAAATGTGGAACACAAAACGTAATTAAGTCAATATAAAATGACAGTTTAAAGATTAAAACGGACTGCAAAAGCATTTTTTTCATATAAAACACTTACAAATATTTAACAAACTTGCAAGTCACGACAATAACTTGGAATTTATAATTATAAAACTTGAACTAATAATTTTAATAACAAATTTTATTCGTAATATTTAGGCTTTATTTCCGTGAGGAAAAGTAATTTTATAAATTGCATGGCAAAGGTTAGGCAATAGATAAAAACAGCTCCAAGTTAATAGAGTCTAATCGAAGCCAATTTTGATTTCTTATACAGAATATTTCCGCAATTTCCTTATTAACTTCGAGTAAAAAGAATCCAAAAACTTAATACATTCAGGATTCTTTCTTGTTTCATTGTACCTCTGTCCGTCCGCATGAGTCTTTAACAAAACAAAAAATGTAAAAAAAAAAAATATAAAAAAAATAATAATAATAAACCCTACAGAACCAAATTTGAGTACACTCATTGTTGCTTATTGTTAGTTTCATTAATAGCGGCCACTGTAAATTTTTCTAAATTGTCTCATTTTAAAGCGACTCCAATTTAAAAGCTGTGAATGGCTGCTATTTTGAAACGAGTTGTATTACAAAAATGAAACTTAATATACTAACTGAAACTCACAAGAGTACCAACGCATCCAAATTTGATTTAATTCTGTAGAGCCGCTAAAAAAAAGCTTTTATAAAAATACATAGGCCTACAGTCGGACAGACGGACGGCGAAACGAGATAAACCTCTGGTTGTGTTAAGTTTTTGGTTTCGTTTTACCCAAAGTTTGTAAGGAGAATTCTAAAATATCCTGTATAGTAAGGCTTATTTCAAGAAGTAAATTCTTTAATTAAGCCTATGCTTTAATTACTCCAGTCTTTATTTTGTTGTTTGAAGAACGAAAATCTGTCGGTCATCGTCGCTTTATAAATCAAGATAGCAAATAAAATAAAAGTTCCCCTATCTCTCGAATGTTTTAATAGCGTCAGGGTCGGAAGAGAACAAGAGTTGGTTAAGAAAGACTTGATATGAAAGATGATAGAATCTATTGTAAGCTACATGGAAAAAGGTGTACATCCAGCCCCTCGGGATTGTTACTCCTGTACTAACTATATGGAGCCCATAAGGGTGTAAAATACTTCAAAATGAGCATTACAAAATTAGTTTGTTTAAAACTAATGCGCTGCATCAAAAATGCGATCGCAGAGATTTATTTTAAACTTAGACTGGTTGCCATTTTCGATTAGTAAAATAGAATTACATTTTCGTGAAGTATTTTTTCCTACACAATAAAATTTTTAAAATGAAGTATCAAATGCCCTTTTACAATTTATAATATTTATAGGAGGACGGGTAGAAAAGGTATAATAGCAGAAAGTCTAGTGTTTACTCAAACTAAAATACGTAAAGTTTGGGTTTTTTACTCCAACAATTAATAAAAATAAAGTAGAAGACGGGAGACTTTCAGTTCCTTGTTGTTTAAAAAAAGAAAAAAACCTCTTGGCCATTATTTCCTTATAAGGAAGAAAAGAATTCCAAATAAAGACTTCTAGCCCTCAAATACTCTAATAGCATCAGACATGGAGTAGTTATTCCTATTCACACCGATAAAGGAAACGGTTTCTTATGAGATATCTGATAAGAAAGGGATTTAATCCAAGATATGTATATCCAGCTAGAATACTTTGGGAGTGCACGCCCATATTCACTATAGTGAACCCCTGAGGAGCTTTGTAATTAAACTGTAAACACATATACATACAGTATATATATATATATATATTTTTTAATTTCAAAACAACAGTAAAGAATATCAATATATTTTTAATGAAAGACTACAAAACGGCTGCTAGATAATGAATTATTACTGTAAATCTTTTTTAAATTGGATAATAAAATATTTATTACATTTTATTTAGGATAGTCTGGGCTTAGAACATTAAGAAACACAAGTAGTTTTAAATCCAACGTGTACAGTCATGTTACAAAATGATTAACAATGATAAAACGTCATTCATGACGCAAGAAGCCGTCCAAATAAAAATAGCAACAAAGAGTTTGCTCATAATTAAATATTGATGATTATTTTATTTGTTGATATTACCTTGTAATGAATAAGATAGTTAGACATTCGTTGAATCAATCCCAACAACTCTCTCTCTCTCTCTCTCTCTCTCTCTCTCTCTCTCTCTCTCTCTCTCTCTCTCTCTCTCTCTCTCTCTCTCTCTCTCTCTCTCTCTCTCTCTCTCTCTCTCTCTCTCTCTCTTTATTGTAATCTTCTTTTTCCTCTTCTTTCTTCTCTTTGTAGTCTTCTCTCTCTGTTGTCTCTGTCTCCATTTCCTCTTCTCTTTCTGTTCTCTCCGTCTCCATTTTCTTTGTCGTCTTCTATCTCTATTGTCTCTGTCTCTCTTCTCTTCGTAGTCTTCTCTTTCCATCACTTCTTTTCTTCTCTCTCTCTTATTTCTCACATTCCTCTCTTTGTCGTCTTTTCTCTCTGGTGTCTCTGTCTCCCTCTTCTCTTCGTTGGCTTCTCTCTCCATCACTTTTATTCTTCTTTCTCTGTTTTCTCTGGCACTCTTCTCTTACAGCCCTTCTACTCTTCTCTCTCTATTGTTCCTACCCCTAATCTCTTTACTGTCTTCTTTCCCCATTGCTTCTTCTTTTCTCTTTTTGTTGCCTGTGCCTCTCTTTGCCGTCTGCTCTGTCCATCCTTCTCCTTTTTTCTCTTTCTTTCTCCATTCTTCTCCTTTCCCCTCTCTCTTTGTTGTCTTCTTATTCCATCTATTCTCCTCTTCTCTGTCTATTGTCTCAAAGTTAATGAGCGCATTATGGTACTTACCCAAACCAATCATACATTATAACAGAAACAAACTCTCTATCTAAATGTAATGCCAAAAAATTGGTCTAATGGGACTTGTAGGAAATGTTAAACTGTAATGTTAGATCAAGGAGTCTTATCCAGTTGTAACTAGATTGTGTACACCAGTAGTTTCTTAACATCGGCTTTGACATAACAGGTCTCGTAGATCTGTATATATTAAACAATTTCCACTCGCTTCGCTCGTACTCCACTCAGTACGCTTGTGTCAGTGACTCGGCCCTGCCGGATCTCGTCGCCATATGAATATTTTTTTTTGTATACCAGTATTCGAAATTTCTTTATTGACAATAACTTCGCTGTTTGTCATGATAAAAATATCGGTTTGTTACCATGATATGGAGAATTAAAATCTGTAAATTTGTATCTAAGTTTTATCAAACAACTCGTAAAAGCTAGCTTTTATATTTTGCCTATATGCCAAATTTGACCAAATCGGGCTTTAATTGCGACAGCTTATTAATATTTAATTTTTATAATTAATAATTTCTACACTGTATTATGTATATATATATCATTAAAAGAAATAGTCTACATTTACAATATATAGTTTATTTTTTCTTTTCCTGACCCATCATTCTTCCCCTCATACATCCTTCTCTACTCTCACTTTTTCATCCCCCGTAGTATATCCCCCGAAACACCATCAATCCTTTTCTTCCTTAGCTTTCCTCTGATTCTCAGAAGAATTGGTTTTATAACTTCTTTTTGGGTTTTCTCTTTGAATCATTCTCACCGCGTACTCCAACCTTGCTTGTCTTCGGCGTTTTATAAATTCTGCCATCACCTTGTGTTGATCAAATAGTTCATAATTCGATCAATTCTAGGACTCATCCTCATTTGCACTGGTTCATTAAGTTTTCTTAGAATCATGCACTGGAATATTTGTTAGGTGCTGGTAATCTTGTTTTATTATGATATAAATTCGTATAATTAATACAGCTCATAATTATGATCAATTTTGCATAAATTAAGTACTGTAGCTCGAATCAACGAACCATATGGTCTGCTTCAAAGGTTTTGTGTTTATTTCCTACTCCTAGAGATAATCGAACTCAAAATATTGGTCCCCAACTAATCAAAAATGTTTGTTCGAGAGTTAATCAAAAGGAAAAATGTACCACGGATACCAAATCAAATGATCAAATTCTGTTAAAATTACTTCCCCGAATGTAAAAAGAAATCGCGGTTTACCATAGAAAAAAAAACGCCATCTTTTTAGTACTAGGCCTACACATCTGTATTACAATGTCCAAATTACACGTCTGATTTTGAAAATTTATTTGGAGCAAAAACTGTCACATTATATCAAAATTTGATCAAAATAGGTAGTTGTTCCTGAGATATAAGTTTTAACAGATAGAAGAAGAATTTCAATGAACCGTTGATCAAATAATTTGATTGCTTACTATTTTTTGTTTTTGTGTATGTATTTGTAAGAATCCATCAGGGATCCCGAGGTCCTATCTGGATTACACAGTTTTCCCATGTGGTATTGGGTTAGATCACTTTCCTTCATCTTTCTTATAGGTTTTTTTACCAATTCTTGTTCTCATTCTACCTTCACACTATTATAGTACAGTATTCGAAGGTTAAGGATATATATATATATTTATTACTCTGAGGAGTTCGCTATAGTGAGGCGGGTATGACAATCCCAAGGGTACCTAGCTGGATCTACACCTTTTTTCACATAGTCTTGAGTTAGATCTTCTCTCTTTCATCTTTCCTATCACGTCTATCTTGACCAACTCGTGTTCTCATACAACCCTGATGCCATTAGAATATTAGAGGGGGAATTTTTTTTTTATTAATTTTTTTTATAAAGGACAATAATGATCAGGTTTTAAACAACAACAACAACAAAATACAGGAGAAAGTTTGTGCAATATTTTACACTATTTATTCACTCGGACCCGTACCAACAGCTGTAAAGCCACGTGATCCCCTCCTTCCCCTCCTCTCCTACAGTAATTGATAATTATAGAGTTCGTTATATTGCAGTTGCGAAGTCAGAAATACTTAAATTTAGCTCCAGTTTACTGCGTCTGCGCAACACAAATAATCAACACAAAACGCAAGGCAAAGATTAGTGTTTACGTGTTTACTGTGGTGTTTGAGTGTTTCTGAAAGTTATTGGACTAAGGTGTAGATTTACTCGCACCAATTAAGGTATGTTTTACATTTTAGTGTTTTGTAAACGTCATAGGCTAAATAGAATTGAACTATAAATCATTTTTTAAATTTAGAAACTAAAAGTGATTTATTTTTAATGGATTACGAAACATTGTGTTACAATATTAACTAATGTGGAGATATTGTTTTTTTTATATACATTTTTTTAAATAGTTTTTGTTTCGTATTTTTTATGAAATTTTGGTTTTAAATTAATCTTAGCCTCTAAAATAAAAAAATAAAACTGTATAAAAGAATAAATTTCTAGTTGAATACGTTTGTCTGTGCTTTATTCTACTCGAAAAATATAGAACAGATTTTGATACAACTTTACATATGGTTAATTTTTCACAGCAACTAACTTGTAAATTTATTTTGACTAAACTTAACATATGATTGTGGATCATACTTCTAGAAACGTGTAAAGTGATTTTAATAAAACCTAACACTTGTCTTTGATTCATTTTTTCCGTAAACTACTGAACTAATTTTGATGAGACTTAACATATGTTTATGGTTAATTTTTTCTGAAACCTCTGATAAAACTTTACTCCTTTCTGTAGTTCATTTTCTTCAGAACATTTTGAACCGATTTGACAAAACTTAATATATATTTGTAATTACTTTTATCTTAAAACTCTCAAAAGATTTTGAGAAAACGTAACTCATTTCTGTAGTTCATTTTACTCGGAAAAGTTTGAACGGATATTTACAAAACTTAACACATGTTTGTGATTCATTTTAACTTAAACCTATCAACAGATTTTGATAAAAGTTATCTCATTTCTGTTCATTTTTCTCGGAACTATTGAACCAATTTTGACGAAACTTAATATATGTTTGTGTTTCATTTTTCTCAAAAACCTCTCAAACGATTTTGATAAAACCTAGTTTTGTAGTTCAATACCCTCGGAAACGTTAGAAACGATTTATACAAAATTTAATATATTTGTGATTCATTTTATCTAAAACCTCTCAACACATTTTGATTAAACTTAGGTCATTTCTTTAGTTAATTTTTTCGGAAACCTCTAAACAGATTTTGATAAAACTCATGTCTGTTATTTCCTCGAAAACTTTGAACCTATTATAATAAACCATATGTTTTGGATTCATTTTCTTGTAAACTACTAAGACATTTTTGAAAAAAATAACACATTCTTCTAGAAAGACTAGTAGAAGTTTGATAACGATTCAAATTTGTTTCAAGATGGTAACTACCTAATTATTGGTTTCGTAAAAACATGGATGATGTGGCAGAGAAAAAAAAAGTATGGGTAAAACATGAATCTTAGTTTTAAAATAAGCTTACGTCTTAGTTTATTAGAAAAACAGCAAACTTGGATAAAGGGGGTTTTTGCAACAAATTCTCCCCGCCTTTTTTTTTTCACTTAGCAGTTGCTATGTTATGTAAATTATCACCAAATTTGATACAAAGAATAATGTTAAAAATAATTTCAAAGAGTTCGTTTCATTGTTCAATTTCAATCTGGTTTTTCGTTTATTTAGACAATATTATGCTTAATTTTAGCCTATTTTATCAATATTTTACTTAGACATATTATTTTTATGTCTGATATTATTTTTCATTTTGCTATTTACTAAAAACTTCTAGACATTTGTCATTAGATTAAAATACAAAATTTCGATTCTTTTAAAATTTATTTTTAAGGTTTTCTAAAATTTTGTTTCTATAATATACCTCATTAGCGAAACATTCAATAGAATATTACTTTGGTAATATTTAAAGACTCAAACTAATTGTCCTATATTGTAAAGCATAACGGATTTAGACTAATTGGGAAAACCATTTCGGACAGTAGTTGAGTTAATGTGTTTTTTTTCCATTAATTTTCTCCCTATACATAATTTTCTTGTATCTGCGCTTTGCTACGTCCATATATCATTTCTTTAATATTGTTTGACCAATTTTTTAAAGATAACTCCGACCCGACATTTTATGAGTAAAAAAAACCACCCCTAAATGAAAAATAAACTATCATTTTACTTTTTCGCATCAACATAGTTATGTGATTTGTCAAAAAATCTATATCGAGTTTTTATGGATATGTCTCTTTTAACCTCTCCTGAATACAAAAAAAAATTGTCTTTGGATTTACGTCTGTCTGTCATCTGTTGTATGAACAGTAAAGTGCTTTACAGCTCAAACGTCTCGTCTGATTTTAATCAAATTGTTGTTATATTTTGTTCATATCACGTCCCTTTTCATTTAAAAAAAAATCAAACTTTAGAGTTATCCCTCGCACAGAAAACTCCCATTTCCTCAAAATCAACTCTAACGATTTTGTTCAAATTTTGCTCATATTTATCCTCTAAGGCACTCAAACAAAACTGATGGGTTGTCATCTCTCTAAAAACGCCGGTAATTGAATTATCAATAAAAAAACCCCAAAATCAGCCATGAAATTAATACTTTCTCAAAATCGACTCAAACGATTTCGTAAACATTTTATTGAAGTAAGGAAATTAGAGGATTTTGTCCATAAAATTTAGTTCTTTCCGAGCTGTAGAATATCTTTCCAACGGAATGAACAATTACGGTTGTTTTAAGCGGAAGTTAAAATGGTTTTTTAGTTTCGAATATCTTTCCAACGGAATGAACAATTTTGGTTGTTTTAAGCGGAAGTTAAAATGGTTTTTTAGTATTGAATTCACCCATAAAAAACGGAAGTTATCGTGGTTTATAAGAACTGATTTCACCCATTTTAATTTAATTTTTTTTTTTTTTTTTGTAGTAGAGTTAACTTAAAAGACAAAGAGACACACAAGGGTTCATTTTCAGTGATTACAGGCTTGACTATTCCAAGAGACATAACTGGATCTACACGTTTTCCCATGTAGTCTTGAGTTAGATCCCTCTCTTTCTTTTTTCCTATCCGGTCTCTCTTTACTAACTTATAACAACTAACTAATGATTCTTTTCCGACATTGATGTTGTAGAGTATTTGAGGTTTAGGACACTTTATATTCCGCTATTTTCTTCCTTTTTTATATTGTACCTCGGAAACCTCTCAACGGATTTTAATAAAACTTAGCTTATTATTTTCCTTCGAAGACTTCCGAACCATTTTTTATCAAGCTAAATATGTCATTTTCTCGGAAACTAATAAAATAATTATAAATAGCGAGAGAGATTCGAAATGTTTTTCGGCAATTACTCTAAATATCGCAGCAAAGAAAACCCAAGGACGATTAACAACCAAGAATAGTTTAAAAAAAGTTATAGTAAATAATGTTATGTGACATTCTGTTATGCAAGATGACTAACTTTTAGGCTGAATTCGTAACTTTTAATGTGATGTCCTCAAAGTTACATTTTTGATAACTAAGTACACTTTTTCGTAAACCTCCCAAACTTTATAATAGATGTTTTAAATTTTTTTTTTTCACATAACGAAGTGTCTGTCTGTCGCCTGTGCAGTGCGCTGCAGCCCAAACGCGTGGACCGATTTTAATCAAATTTGGTTTGTGCACAAAGTTTGGTGTTTACTGGAAACTCTGGAAAATATTTACGAACTTACAAGTAACCAAGCCTAGTATCACCTAAACTAACCTGGGTTAACCTAATTTAACCAAACCTTTCGTAACATAACCGTTTCAAAATGGCGTTAATTAACATTGTTTATGAAAAATATATTAAAAACCGTTTATTTTACTGCAGAATTAGAATATATTTAGCATTTTACTAATGAAGAAAATTATATCTTTGTTTTTATTGTAAATCAAAGAATATCTGAGTTGTCGCTAAAAAACTAAAAATATAAATTCTTAGTAATTTAATAGAACATGCGAGCTAATCTTGTTCCTCTAATACCCAGTAGTTTACTTTATTGACTACTTTATAAAAAGAAAAGCTATTGGTCTTGTTCTAACAGATAACAAAGAATTCGTTTTGTTTATAGTTTTTCCAAACCTGTAACTTAAATTTACTATCAAGTTTGGTATAAAAAAAGGCAACAAAAATGTTCTTTTACAAACAGTTGTAGAGATATTTGGTGCACACAATTTTAAATAAACGTTATTTTGGAACGGTTAAAATTTTAAAAAGTGCACAAATTAATAGTATGACAAATTCTGGTATATTTTATATCAATCCATTTTTGAAAAATGTTTTGTTTAAAAAAACATAAACCTATAAAAAAAATTTGTACATATTTTTAATTTCTTTATTTTGATTTCCGAAATTACTTGTTAGGTACATAATTTACGGGTCATCCTGTATAAATCTGCTAAGTGACATTCCTAAGAATAAACATTACCTAACATTCCTAAGAATCGGTGACATTACCCGATAAGTAAACTGTATTGAAAATTTTAACCTAATCTATCGTGTAGTTTTTGAGAAAATGTGTTTAAACTAAAATACAGAGTGTTACAAAAATGTTGGGCTAGCTATGCATTTTCATGTTCTATGTGTAATTCTAAGTTGAAAATGAAGAATAAATTTTTTTCAATTTCCACTTTGTTTAGCAGCTAGACGCCATTTTGTTTTTTTACAAAAACTCACTGAAACTCTGGAAATAGATAAGATATCGAGTTCAAATTTGGAATAAGAATTTTGTATGTTATGATTACAAGTGTACCAAATACAAATAATTTATTTTTATAATTTTCAAAATGGCGGCCGTTACAAATTTTAAAAAATAAAAATATTTTGTCTCTTGTACATTTTTTGTAAAGTTAACGGTTTTCAAGATATTCCACGTTAAAAATTTGTAATGGCCGCCATTTTGAAAATTATAAAAATAAATTCTTTGTGCTTTGTACACTTGTTAATCGTAACATGTAAAATGCTTATTCCAAATTTGAACTCGATATCTTATCTATTTCCAGAGTTAGATTGAGTTTTTGTAAAAAAAAAAAAAAAAAAAAAAAAAAAAAAAAAAAAAAAAAAAAATGGCTTCTAGCTGCTAAACAAAGTGGTAATTGAAAAAAATTATTCTTCATTTTCAGCTTAGAATCACACATAGAATATGAAAATGGATAGCCAGCCCAACCTTTTTGTAACACCCTGTATAAACCTTCCATTATATAAAGATTAACACTCAGGGGTAATATTGTGGTGTCCTCCTACTTGCGGTCAGTCCTATTTGCGGTCAGTCCTATTTGCGGTCAAGTGTAGTTTTATGAAGGATGATCAAGGTTCTGGAGGTGGAAGGGTTTCCAGTTTGCGGTCACATCTTGAGAGATAGTTAATTACTAATCACAAATCAAGTCGTTTGCCCCCAGGACCAAGCAAATATACTTACCAAATTCACTGTTTTGACGAGAGGATAGTCAGTCAGAACGAACAAACGACTCTGTTCACTTAAATAGAGCCTAAAAAAGGGGGAATAATAAACAAACACTGTATACATATATAAATAGAGAGGGAGAGAGCTACAACAAAAATAGATACTAATATTTATAGAATATACTCTTTCGCATTACAAGCATACTTCGTACTAAAGGTTCGCCAGTCCCAGACATTTTTAAAATAAGACTATAGATAAATTTGGATTGACTCAAAAAAACATTGAATTGAATAAAAAAAAATGGCATACGACGAATTTCGGTAAACGTTTCCCCCACTTCAAATCTTCAACACGACTTTAGGGGGACGAGGCCAAACATAAATAAATGTCAATACTTAAAATACTCCGGCCAAACCTGTTAGACACGATTTACAACCTAGTGTTTGAGACAGTGCCGCACTAGGCTCACTATATGGGGTTCAAATATGTGACCGCAAATTGGACAAATATCTTTCGATTAGCCCACGACATTTTTGGGGTGACCGCAAAATGGACGGTTTTACCCTTGACCGCAAATTGGACTGACCGCAAGTTGGATACAACCAATATTGTGAGTATGGTCATGGCAATTGCAAAAACCCTACCTGGATCTATACCTTTTTTAATTCCATCTTGGATTATATATCTCTCTCTCTTTCATCTTTCTAATCATGTCTTTTTGAATACACTCTTTTTATTTTCCGACCATGACGTTATTAGAGTATTCGAGAGGAAGGGGTCTTTAATATGCATTGCTTTTTTTATAAAGCGATTTCGAAGTTTTTCGATTTTAAACAACGAGAAAAATGATTGAAAACCCAAAAAGTCTCTCCTTAAAAGAATAATTGCCGTCATTTTGTAATATGGAACCTGTTAAGAATTGTATTGCATAATTACCAACAAAAGTACACCACTTTGTGGTATGAAACTATTAACAACAATACTGCTTAATTTTGAACAAAAGTAAACCACTTTGAAGTCTATATAACAACAATGCTTTGTCGATTCGGTAAATCTAAAATAAAGAAAAAAACTAAACCGGACGAAAATAAAAATCTATAAAAAAAAGAACAAATAATTTACGCGGCTGTCGTTGGTTTGGCTCCACTTCGGGAGAATGAGGTTTATATTTAGAATGTGGCAAAGTCATGGAGACTATTCATTCATCTGATAAGTGGAGTTGCTTTGCAAATTATCAGCTACTAAATAACTTTCAAGATACTTTATAGCTGATAAAATCAACGTTGAGAAGTATTTAAATCGTGCGAGATTTAAGATTTGATGTACCGTATTTAAACTTAAATTTTTGTAGGTTATAAAATACAATTCATTAGAATTGTTTGGTGGTTTTTTCCTTCTCACATATACTTAGTCTAGAGAAGGTTATTTCTGAGAAAAAAAAATAGATCAGTTTTGAGATTCTTTGAATTAAAAACAAGTTTTTTTGAAATATTTTTCAACGGTCTATCATGTGTGTAATGTTTTCCAGCCAAATCACGTCAGAATTTATTTAATAAAATTTGGTACTAGGGTTTATTTGTCCATTACTTTTTTCATTATTTTGATTATTCAAAATTTAGCGGTAGCAATCCCTAAGTTATCGCTAAACATGCACAAAATCGAAAGTTGGCTTCTTTGAATACTTAATTTCTCAAAATGGGCTTAATAGATGTCGATAAAATTTTGCTCAAATGCAGCTTCTAGGGATCCATATAAAACGAATTCGTCGCTATTGCTCTAAAATTGCCTGTTCGCAAATTATCGGTAAAAATTAAAAAATCTAACCTAGGTTTGTTGTAAAATACTTAATTTCTCAAAGTCCGCTAAATCGATTTTGATCAAATTTTGCTCAAGTGTAGCCTCTACGGATCTTAACAAATTGTATTGGCCGCTATCGCTCTAAAATGCCGGTTAGTGATTTTTCGGTAAAAAACAAAATAATCGAACATGGGGTTGTAAAATACTTTGTTTCTCAAAATCGGCTGTATTGATTTTGATAAAACTTTGCCGCTAATAAATACATTTGACTTCCGGTAGCAACGTCGAAAGAAATATTTAATTTATTCTTGTTCCGTTTCCAGTGACTATAACAGATAAAGTATACAGAGTGTGCCGAAAAAGATGACCTGGCTAATCATTTTAGGATTATATACATCAAATCGAAAAAAAAATGTCGAATTAAACTCCATTATCCGTTCATCCGTAATTTTATTCTTTTATAAAGAATCACTATAACTCCTGAAATAGATCAGATATTGAGTTCAGATTTGTTATAAGCATTTTGTATGTTATGTTTTAGAAGTATAAAAAGACATCATTTTTATAATTTTCAAATTGGCAGCCATTTAATTGTTTTAAATTAATGGTTTTGGGGATATTCGATGTTAAAAGTTTTAACGGCCACCATTTTGAAAATTATAAAAATAATATCTTTAGTACATTTTAAAAACTTAACATACAAAATGCTTTTACAAAATCTGAACTCGATATCATAGCTATTTCTGGAGTTATATTATTTTTTGCAAAAGAACAAAATGGCGGATAGACGGATAAAGAAGCGGAATTCGACTACTTGCTATTTCAAATTTGTGTGTGTTTGTTTTGATGTAAATAATCCAAAAATGAATAGCCAGTTCACCTTTTTTCGGGACATACTGTATATAAGAAAGAACAAGTCGAGCACTTAAGTATAACAATAAATAAATATAAAAAGATAATACACATATAGACCAAACAATACACAAAATGTTTAGCTTTGAGAGTCCTTTAGTACGCCATACGACCTACCTTGCTATTTAAAAATATTATGATATGGGTTTTGAATTACCCATAATTCAAATTTGAGAAAAACTTGTCAAATTACCCATATATAGTTTGGTAAGGGTATCAGCATCAATATTTGATAAAATTATGGTTTCTGAAAATAAAATTGTGCAGTAATAGTTAATTAAAAATGTAAAAAAAAAATTTTGTACGTTTAGGGCCGCCATTTTGAATCGGTCCAAGTGAGTCAAAAAGTATTTTCCCAAAAAGTTTTACTTTTCAAAGACATTTATCATTTCATTCGACCTACGTTTACATTTGAAAATTTGCCATTTTAGGGTACTGGGTTTAGGTTCTTCGGATGCAGAATAGCATGGTTTCAGTTTAAATCAAGTTATTTTATGCAAAAGGTTGCAATGGTAATTACACATTATTTTTAATATTAGTCCAGGCTAGGATCATCCAAATGGTTGCTATGGTAATTACAAATTATTTATAATAATAATCAAGATTAGGGATATCCTCAAATTATCAGAATAATTTAATTATTCATGTTGATGAACTAATTCAGCTGTTTTATCTGTTTTTTATGCAGACGGTTGCTATGGTAATTTCAAATTATTTTTAATAATGGTCCACACTAGGATTATGCAAATGGTTGCTATGGTAATTAAAAATTATTTATAATATTAGTCCAGGCTTGGCATAACCCAAAATTATCAGAATAATTTAATTATTGATGCTGATGAACTTAATCAGCTGTTTTGTCTGTTATTTTATGCAAACGGTTGCTATGGTAATAATATAAAAAAAGGCTACAAATCGGCATGGTAAAAACCTAGATTAAGATTTTTAATTTAATATTTTCTATACCTTAAAATCAACATTTCCTAAAATCCTTTTTTTATTGATCATCTAAGACTCCATAAGCGAACGTAGTGAAACTGGTCATTTCTGGTTTTGCGAGGCGACCCTTCTTGATCGTCTTTAATGAGCGGGGCAGTTTCGTCATTTCAAACGTAACTTACCTAAAATATCGGGGCAGTTTCATAGTCCCCCCATAAGCGTATACCTTCAAATTTACAGATCATTGTCTTCAGTAGTTTTTGCTCTACGTTGATTATGAATCAGTTAGTCAGTCAGGACTTCTTATTTTATAAATATAGACTTCATTTTATACAATTTGTTAAAGAAAAAATTTATTCAAGAAGTAAAAAGAGTTGGATGTGATTTTTTTATACTTTACAATTTTTGCCGAGAGAAAATTTCCTCAGTGTAATTTTTTTAAAGAAATTATTGTTCAAAATCTCCAAATATTTGATTTTTTAATATTTACTCATTCTTTTAAAAACATTCTAACTCAATATGTAACAAAACATTTATATTATCAGACAATATTTGAAGTTAAAAAGTTTAAATAGCCGCCATTTTGAAATGAGGAAAAGAAATCTGTTGATTATTTTTCTCAAATTGGGTCTTTATAACACTAAGTAGCAAGCAAAATTTCAACTCCATATCATTTCCCATTAAAAAGGTATGATATTTGTTAAAAATACTAAATTGTGGTTAAATAGAATAGCTTTATATAATGTATATTTTCATAAACATTTCATTGGTTTTGATGTGAGAACAAGCTTCTAGTTCCTTGAAACGTTGGTTGACTTTAACTATTTACCGACATCTAACGAACTGAGGTTTTGTTAGTATTAAGATTATGTCTGTGAGAAAGTTAGTGCCTATTTTTGCACAGTTTATTTAACACATCATAATTCCTTGACATATTTAACCGGTTTAACAATTGCTGTTTAAAATGGTTGGGATTTGTTAGTAACCTACATTGAAAAATTACGGCAGCCCCCTCCCCCCTACTACTTTGTAGTAAATAATTGATAGGTTGATTGTTCGCCAAAGTAACTGCCATCTCTAAGGACAATGTCCCACAATGAATAGACTTAACTCATTTTGAATATAAACAACAATAACAAAGGTCAACACCCCTTTTGGTCCATGAACTCTTTTTATCTGATACTTTTCTTAGCCTTTTCTCAATTTAATCGTGCACGAACTTTCTGAAGTGTACTTATATACAGACACACGCATTAACAGTTTAGTTAAAATTGTGTTATTGTAGTTCATCCATTATTGAAGATGACAAGATTGTCGTTGAAACTCTTTTGAGTTATTAGTTTTATTTGTGAGAAGTTTGATTTAAAAATTGTATCATCTCCCAAGTCCAACTCAATATTTATTTAAAAAATTGATTTTAAAATGTAAAAATGGAGGGTACTCGATTGTTATAGTCTACAATAAATTCAACTATGAAAAATTTGTAGATTTCATTTCTGAATGTAATAATAACAACCCTACCACCTCTCTACGATGAGAAATAGAGAAGTTATTGTCAAAAATATAATTTCGAACTTTGAACTCATACGAAAATTGGATATTTGTCGCGAAAGTAATAATAATTACACCCTTATTTGAGAAAAAAAATAGTCAATCTATTTCCTTTACTAATTTCAAAATGTCAGCTATTTAAACTTTTTAACGTCGAATATCTCAGAATCTGTTAAGTTTACAAAATATTAACAAGAGACAAAATAATTTCTTTTTTTTAACAATCAAATTTTTTTTAAATAATTTCTGTAGCTTAAAAGATAATGGAGTTAAAAATATTGAAAACATTAATTTTTGGTAATCGTTTAAAAGACATAAAATGAAATTTGAGCAGGAAATATACGTGTATGAATCATTTTGTTTTTAATGGAAATTATTTTTTTCCATTCCTTTTATTACATTGAGACAAACAAAACATGATTTAGATTAAGAAAGAGAAAGAGAAAAAATAAAGCTTATTTTAACAACAAACTAAACAAAACAACTAAATTGACAAAAGACATAATAATACATTACTTAAAGTTAAAATACACAATAACGAGAGAAAAAATAAAACAATATTACTTCTAAATCCTAAAAGAACAACTTAAGATAAACAAAAAATAAATATAATGGAAAACCAGATCTGTATTAACAAAACAAGAGGAACTCTACAAAGTGGCGGCCCTCATACAAAATAGACGCATTACGTATTACTACAAAACACAGAAGTTTATGATACCAGTTATTACATATTATTAGTTAGTGTGTCGATATCTCAGTTGTTGTCCTTTAAGCTACGGGAAAATTTAAACAAATTTTGGTTGTAGGCTATTCTTGAGTGTTGTAGCCAATTTATTACAATTTTTTTTCAGTTTTTCCGACCAATTTATCCTTTAAGTTAGAGAAAGAATAAAATAAAACCTTTTCTTTGTCGTTAAGAAAGGAAAATATTTTGTAAAATTAACGGATTTCGAGATGTTGGACTTTATAAATTTTAAATAGCTGCCATTTTGAAAGGAGTTAAGAAAATTGTTTGATTATTTTTCTCAACTTGGGTATTTATTACACTAAATACCATGCAAAATTTCAACTTCATTTAAGTTAGCGTTAAAAAATTTTTTTTTTCTCCTACAAACACAAAATAGTGGCTAGAAAACTAAGCATTTTAGGAAATATATTTGTATAAACTGTTTTATTGGTTTCAATGTAAGGAATATCCTCCTAAAGTCTTGAAATTCTTTTTCAAACTCTCTGTATATCAAACCTTTAATATCAACCATGAAATTCTCACGTAACACTCCATCACCCAAAGAACCGACAAACCACAACCACGTTAAGCCTCATAAGATTTGTTCATCCAAAATATTTCCCAACAGTTGTGAGACCACTTTAACCCTTACGGTACTGTTCCCCTGACCTAGTGACCATATTTGTTGACAGATATAACGGTCCATCCAGCTGCCACCGCGAAGACCACCTTGCATTTCCTACCTGTCTTCTCCCTCACTTCCATTATCGTGGCCCACCTTTTAGTTATATAATAACATCCTTTAAGTTCAGATATCTCACTCAGGATTGTGTTTGCTTTCTCACATATTTCATCTAATCTTTGAATAACGGGACGGGATAGGATTCGATATTTCCGAGGGGTGAAAGAGGAGTCTTTTTTCTGGTTTTAAAATTATTCACTATTCATATTATTCATATACTTTAATCTAACATTTACCAACTTTTGTAACTTAATACACGACGTTTCGAGTGTATAAATCAACTCTCGTTATCAAGTGAGAAATTTAGATGAGGGATGAAGTTAGGCCGTAATCAATTTGCTTTTCTCAACGCTTAAAGGGGAAAACCTCTCCATCATCATCCCTTTATGAAACAAGTTGATGACGTCATCACGCTACTTACCCAAACCCATCATATAATGTAATACAAGCAGATCTTCTAAAGGCAATGGCCAAAAGTTGGTTCCTTGGCGCTCGAAGGAAATGTTAAATTATTTGGTAGGTAAAGGGCTCTTAACCCAGTAGGGTAAATTTGTTTAAAATAGTTGTTACACAGCTTTTCTGAACCTGATATTGTGTATATTGCTAATTTATTGACGTTGACTAGGCGCTACTAGGCCTCGTAGATGTGTGTGTATTAAAAAGGTTACCACTCGCTCCGCTTGTGTCAGTGTCTCAGCCAAGTAGGGCTTCAAGGACATGTGTGAAGGAACCTCCAACAGTTCGTGTCGATGATTCGGCCTTGTCGGATCTCGTAACTATATGAATATCACATTTTTTTGGAAGTCAGGATTTGAAATTCTTTTTTTCCCAATAACTTCGCTCTTTGTCATTTCGTAATGAGGTTGGATTGGTACCATTCCTTGGAGAATTTAAATACTTAAATTTTTATCTAATTTAGTGTGATTTAAGTGGAATAACACAGTACATATGAAAAAAAGGACTCATAAAATTAAATGGTCGCCATTTTGACGTTTTAAATTACAATAGGGTTCACATGAACACACTATAGTCCCCTGTACAAAATTTCATGTTCCTATCTTATATTTAATGGCCGCTATCGTGCTTACGTACAGATGACGACGTCAGACTGCTTGTCCAAAATCTCTTTTCTGTTCCTGAAACATGAAATGTGAATATTAATTGACAATTTATGCGAATACCAAACTTGCTGTATGCTTCGTATACTGGGTAAATAATATTACATGAAATAAGTCTCCAAGAAATCTAGAATACTCTTGAAGTCTATTTTTGATCATTTATCTGCTTAAAGAGTGCAGTTACTTTTGAGAAAAAATAAACTTCTTAGTCATATAGACTTCAAGTAATCAAGTAGGGTTCGGTGAGGAGGGGGGAGGTAATATCATAGACTGTGACTCCTCGATGCATAACGATCTCAGTTTAGTTTCTGACTCACACATTGAGTTAAATATTTTATTAAATTTGAATTACGTATAGTTTTCATTTTATTTACTCCAATATAAGGAAAGTATGATGACGATCAAAATATTCGATATTAAATTAAAAACTCTCAAATTATTTGATTACGGATATAGTGGATGAAAATCAATTTAATGTTAACAGTTCAACACCTTGAACTGCGATCAAAATCGTAAATGAAAGATTATAAAGTCGACTTGTGATCACTTTCCATCTTGTATACGATATATTAATGCGAAGTTTTAAATTTAGTGAATATCTAAAAAACAACATAGTTTATACTTGATTTAAAAAAAAAAAAACAAATGATTTAAATTTATGCATTTTTGAGGGAGAACAGCGAATAGTTTTACGATACACATTATATGAATTGATTGGTTCTTAGCACACGTAAATCAAAATATATATTTTTTCCTTTAAGGAACTCTGAGAATTTTTCAAAAATTTAGGTTGTACCTATGGGTTAAGAGACCGAATTCCATAAATGATGTAAAATTTATTGAACATGTTCGGTGAAATATTAAGGCGTTCATTTGAATTTTTTGTCGTTATAAACATTAAATATTTCCAAAATTGAGAAAGGAATTAAACCCAGTTATAAGAATTTTCTAAGAAACACTACTGCGGTGGTGTTTAAGGTTATTGTATTTCTCACTGATGAAGAGTGCATTTGTGGTATTCTTGTTGGGGTTATGATTCAAATCTGTACCCAGATGTGTCAACTCAAAAAAATTTTGTAACAATCATTTTGAAAAAGGGTCGAAGAGAAACCGTAGAAAATTGATGGTTCTACGGATAATTTCATAAAGTACTTAATATTTTCTTTATGAAAAGTGTTGGTCTATTTAATATTACAAATAAATATAAATTCTCGTTACGTTCTAAAAGGTACTTTCCAATTCCAAAACAAACATGTTATTTTCATTTTTATTCACATATGACTCCAGATTTATTTAAAAAATTACCAGATGTACTAAAGTCACGTGGCCAAAAGAATTTTTTTAAAGAGAATTTAAAAAGACAACTGGACATGGAGGTCGTTGAACCTTTGTTTTAATCTATGGGGTTAATAAACCTCAGTGGTGAGATTTGATTGTTAGTCGGTGTTTTATTTTATTTCAAGATGATTATATTATGTTTAATTTTGGTTTAATTTATATTTTTTGGTATATTTGTTTAGTTTCAGAAAAGGCGCTCTTTAAGCGAAATTATGAATGATAAAAAAAATCCTATCTAGTTTTAGTCTTGATAAGATGCAGAAAATCTTTATTTATTTATTTTTTTAAAGATTGTTTGTATAATGAACAAAGACGGCTGCCTATAACTCTCTCACTCACGCACACACACAGACATCCTGCCCCAAACAAGCTGCCTATTTAGCGATTTACTGCAAACTCTTTTGATACAAAGACAACTTTCTTAAAGCTTCTTAATTGTTAAATAATACCTACTTAATGTGAATGTTCATAAAATTTTGTTGAAAACGACTTAAAACAAGCCACTGTTAAAATATAACGGAGTAATGTGAATGGAAGAAAAGTAAAGAAAGAATGTTGAAATATATTTGAGATATGATTGATAAAACCGTATTGAATAATTTCATAAACGACAAAAA